>CAUYQG010241926.1:0-10284 GCA_963574415.1 Tarsius wallacei | reverse complement strand
CCCTGGGCTCAGGCAATCCTTTCGCCTCCACCCCCCAAAGTTCTGGTATTACAGGCGTGAGCCACCGAGCCTGGCCAAGACCTCCTCTTTACAATAAAACATTAGCCAGGGGTGGTGGTACACGCCTGTAGTCCCACTACTCGGGAGGTTAAGGAGGGGGGATCACTTGAGCCCAGAAGTTCAAGGCAGTGGTGAGCTGCGATTGTGTCACTGCACTGCAGCCGGGGTAACAACGCCCCTCCAAACACAAGGACATATGCATAACACTTCCATGTCCGTGTCTACTATTCGCTCAATTGCCTCTGCTCACAGACCTTATGCCTGTCTCCTCCTGACCACAGGCCCCTTGAACGCATCTGGAAGGCTTATAGGTGTGCTCCTCTCTGTCATGCTAAATGTAAGGACTTTCTCATCCAGCTTTCTCAGCTGAATTTCTACCCTACTTGCCCTTGCTTTTGGGGAAATGGAGTAAGGAGAGAAGGAAACAGATTTGACATTTACTGAGCACCCACTGCATAGACACCAAGTTGCTTAGGCTGGTCTCGAACCCCTGGACTCAGGCAATCCACTTTGTAGACTTATCTAATTTCCACAGACACCCATTGTCTCCATTTTGTGGGTGAGGAAACTGAGGTTCAGATCACTTAGCTTATCCAAGGTCCTCAATGAATAAGGAACAGAGCTAGGCGTCAAACCCAGTTTGTAACAGCTCATGGTTTCCCAGTCTCCTCAAACAGCCAGTTGGGGCTTCCTCCCTTCCTTCCTGCCTCCCTCCCTCGCCTTCTTTGTCTCACTCTTTTCCCTTCCTTCTTCTGCCAATATTTTTTGTTTCATTATGTTTTGAGACAGGGTCTCACTCTGTTGCCCAGGCTGGAGTGCAGTGGCGCCATCTTGGCTCACCGAAGCCTTGACCCCTGGGCTCAGGTGGCCCTTCCAGCTCAGCCCCCTGAGACTACAGCCTCCTGAGACTAACACCTGAGACTACAGGTATGTGCCCAGCTAATCTTTTTATTTTTATTTTTTGTAGGATGAGGTCTTGCTATATCACCCAGGCTGGTCTCAAACTCCAGGGCTCAAGTGATCCTCTCACTTTGGCCTCCCAAAGTGCTGGGATAACAGGCTGAGCCACCATGCCCAGACAATGTTTGTGTATTTTTTTTTAAACAGCTTTCTTGAGCTGTAACTGGCATAATATTAATAGCATGTATTTAAAGGCCATGTTTTTTGTTAAGTTCTGACAAACCATCACCATAATCAGCATATCCTTCACCCCTCAAAATGTCCTCATGCCCCTGGTCATCCCCACCTCCCTTCCTGATTTCCACCCAACCCAGGGAACAACTGATCTGCTTTCTGTCACTATATATTAGCTTGCATTTTCTAGAACTTTATATACATGAAAGCATAGCCTAGTTATAGTCATGTGCTACATAACGACATTTCAGTCAATGATGGACCACATATACAGTACGACAGTGATCCCATAAAATGATAGCACCATATTTTTACTGTACCTTTCCAATGCTTTTTGTTGTTTATTTGTATTTGTCAGGATCTCATTCTGTTACCCACGCTGGAGTGCAGTAGCACAATCAGGGCTCACTGCAGCCTTGATCTACTGGACTCGGGCAGTCCTTCCGCCTCAGCCTCCCAGGTAGTTGGGACTATAGGTGTGCACCACCATACCAGGGCAACTTTCTGATTTTTTGTGGAGATGAGACCTCACTATGTTGCCCAACTGGTCTAGAACTTCCAGACTCAAGCAATCCTCCCACCACGGCCTCCCAAAGTGCTGGGATTACAGGCGTGAGCCATCGTACCTGGCTTCAATGCTTAGATATGTTTAGTTATACAAATTGCCTACAATATCAGTACAATAACATGCTATGGAGGTTTGTAGCCAAGAAGCAAAGTAGTCCTGTAAAGCACAGCATATAGTAAGCGACAACACGTTGCACTCTGTGATACTCATACAATGATTAAATCACCTAATGACGCATTTCTTAGAATGTGTTCCTGTCATTCACAATGACAAGTGAGAGTATTTGGAGGCTCATCCGTGCAGCTGCATGTATCAATAGTTCTTTCGAACTTTAGAAAACTTTCCAGTTTCGAGGTATGCCCTCCTACAGAATTTAGTATATCTCAACAAATTACAGTTGTTCTTTGAGATGACAAATCTCCACATCAGGAGGAATTTTGGGGTAGTCGTGCCCCCTGGAGATACAAGACATGCTGCTTGTGGGGGTGGGAGTGAAGGGATCAGGCATTCATTCTAGTTTTCTAAGAATCTCTCAAAATATTCAAGAGTACTGTGGTAAGCAAAATAACGGCCCCCAAAGATGTCCAAGTACGAATCCTTGGAGTCTGTGAATGTGTTAGTCTACATGTCAAAGGGATTTTGCAGATGAGAATACATTCAGGATTTCGAGAAGAGATTATGCTAGATTATCTGAGTGGGCCCAGTGTAATCCTAGGAGTTCTTATAAGTGCAAGAAGGGGGCAGGCGCATCGCGAAAGAGGAGATTTGAAGATATGATGTTGCCTCTGAAGACGGAGGAAGGGGGCCACAGGCCAAGGAATGCAGACAGTCTCTAGAAGCTGGAAAGGTACGATCGTGAATTCTCTCCTCAAGCTTCCAGGAGAGCACAGCCCTGCCTACATCTTGACTTCAATCCAGAGACCATTTTTGGACTTCAATCTTCAGAACTGAAAGATAATAAACTTATGCTGTTTTACACCACTAAATTTGTGATAATTTTGTTCAATAAGATTTATGGGAGGTCATTTTGGATCGAACCCTTGCCCTAGGCCCCAACAGACCAGACCAAACCAGAATGGAGTCACTCATGCTAGGTGCCAAGTCATCAAACTAAACTCAGGAATGGGCCATTTTTCCAAAAAATAGGAGACTCACAGCAACCAGCCCCACGGGGCCCAGTCAACCCAAGCTGCTCTGATAAGGAAGTGCCCTCTGCTTTAACCCTCTAAGGAAAGTACCTTTGAAACAAAACCGTCTGCGTTCTGTTCCTTGTTTCTACTTTCTTCAGCCTCTTCTGCCTTTAAAGCCCACCTCCTCTGCTCAGCTCATGGGATATTTTGTAGATGGGATGCTGCCCAATTTGTGAATTGCTAATAGAAGCCCCTTAGATTTTTCAACTCAATTTGTTGACATTTTGGTTTTTTTTTTTTTTGACAATTTGTTATAGCAGTGACAGGAAACCAGTAAAATAACCAATCCTGTAAAAAAAAAAAAAAAAAGATCACTCTGATGAGTCTATTTCTATTTCTTCTTTCTCTTTGGGACACGTGATATAATAAGCATGGACACAAGTTGGGTTTGGAGTCAGGCAGACCCATCCAAGCTCTGCTCCTCTGGGCAGGTTTCTCCTTTTAGAAAAAAATTGACATTTTCCTTGAGGACTGTGAAGAGGATTAAAGAGATAATCGACACAAAGCACCCAGCACCCAGTAGACCCTCGGTCAACTTTCATGTTCTTTGTCGCCCCCCCCCGGGCCCCCCCGGCACGCCGCACACCGGAGTCTACTAAACCCCGGCTGCTCGTGACCTGCTGTATAATTTCAGCTAAATTGCTTCCTCCCCTTTGATAACCTCCAGGTCCCATTTGACAGGCTTCCAAATTAACTGCCTGGGGAAGGTCGAATGACTCATGGCTTACATCCTGTCCTTGAGTAAAGAGTCTTATCAGGAGTCTGTTGGCATACTGATTAATACATAACCTACCCACACTGAATGAATTATGAAGTTATACTGATTGTCTTGCGCGTAAAACATTTTAGCCTGTGTGTTATCATCTGTAACTGATGGTTGTAACCTCTGTATTGAACCCTCCAAGGAAAAGGACAGCTCTGGTACCAGGCGTCCCCTCCCTTCTAAACTTTTCTATAAAGGCTTCCAAACTACAACAGCCTCTGAACACTCCCAGCTCTGTTGGTGTGTCTTCTGGGTCGATCCTCATATTCGGCTTCCAGCAAACCTTTATCAGGTTATTTCTGCCCCAACAGTCTTAATTTCAGAGGACACCTTCACTCTGTTCCAAAGTTAAAGGAAGATACTTATGTACCTGAGAGGGTTTAATTAGTGTTGGTAAAGTGTCCATATGCTCTCGGTTGAAAAGTGTTATTTAGATGCATACTGCTGTTATCTTCTGAGCAGGTAATTGTTTCCGGTCCTGAATTGTTGAGCTTTGTACTGAGTTTCCATCTCTGAGATGATGACATTGCTTGAGAGGGTAAATAAAACACCTCGCCCGCGTCGTGAGGCTCAGTTAATTAACGTTTATTAAGCCCATACAAGCTGATCATAAAAGACTAGATGTTGAGTATTTACCTTTCTTATGGTTGTCACTTCTGGCATTTTAACATGGCAGCTAATATTGTTCAATAAAAGTTGCATTTCAGCTTTACTTCGTGATCATGTTGGGGTTCTAATTTATTTTACTATTCAAAGAGCTTTGTGCTTTTTACAAGAAAGGGCTTAGGGAAGTATTGATAGCTATGATTTTTCTTTTTCTTTCTTTCTTTCTTTTTTTTTTTTTTTTGAGTTAGAGTCTTACTCTGTCACCCAGGCTGGAGTGCAGTGGCACGCATGCTCACGGCCACCCCAGTGTCGACCTTCTAGGCTCCAGCGATCCTTCCGCCTCAGCCTTCCAAGTATCCGGAACTACAGATGTGCGCTACCACACCAGCTATTTTTTATTTTATTGTAGAGACTCAGTCTCACCAAGTTGCCCAGGCTGGTCTTGAACCCGCGGGCTCAGGCAATCCTCTCTCCTCAGCCTCCCAAAATGCTGAAATTACAGGCTGAGCCACCGAGCCCGGCCAGCTATGATTTTTCTATCATGGCATAATTTATAACAGGTTGACATTTCAAATCCTTTTCATATAAAACCAGAAAACCGACTAAAAAAGCTAAAATTTTGAAATACTGAGATAAATATTTTATGTAATCGTTAATAGTAATTTTTGAAGCTAATATTTATCAGACATTATGTGCCAGGCCCCATTCTGAACCCTGGGCATGCATTAAAGCTAAAGCAGGCACAACTTAGCTTCAACATGGCATGTTTACTTAAAAAGAACTACTAACTGTAGAAATTGCCAAATATATAACTGGTTCATCCAGATGGTTCGTGTTGTTAAAGACTAAACCTGACCATTTTTTTCCCCTCTTATCCAAATTCTTAACTAAAAAGCTTGGAGAGTCACGGCCTGATAAGAACCCACCAGACAGGGTTATATGATCCTATCAACCTCTATACTAAAGTTTGTTTTCCATCCTGCCTCTGACATAACCTCACACAACAAATAAAGAAGGAAATTGAAGTATTTCATGACCTACGAAGTTGTCTCTTGGGGACTCCCAGAGCCAGGCACCTTGTCCTCGACTGATTCCCAAAATCCCTTAGATAGGAACTATAAGTTGCCAGCCAGTCAAGAAATCCTTAAATCCACCTGTAACTTGTAAGCCTTCATTTGGAAATGTCCCACCTTCCCAGGCCGAACCAATGAAAATCTCACATATATTAATTTATGGTTTTTGCAACTTCCCTAAGTTGTATATAACCAAGCTAC
The DNA here is from genome assembly GCA_963574415.1 of Tarsius wallacei. Taxonomy (NCBI): domain Eukaryota; kingdom Metazoa; phylum Chordata; class Mammalia; order Primates; family Tarsiidae; genus Tarsius; species Tarsius wallacei. The sequence continues at coordinate 4,689 of CAUYQG010241926.1, read as the reverse complement.
CATTCAATCATGGTAGGCACACATTCTCAGATTCTCCTGGGACATATGCTATGGATCTTGGCTCTCATCGGCTCAGAATAAACCATCTTAAAATATTTTACAGAGTTTGGCATCTTTCTGTCGACACTGGGGTGAGGGTGGAGGAAAATTTATAGAGCATAAGGTCTTTGGTTCCATAGTGATGGCTGCCTTTTATTGGCCATGACAGATACTGGGCTAAGTAGATGTATTATTTTATTCTTTGTGTGTGTGTGTTATTTTATTCTTACAGCAACCTTTTGAAGTGGGATTGTCATCACCATTTCACAAAGTCAGAAAAGAAGAGTCAGAGAAATTAGGTGACTTGACCAAAGTTGTGAAGCTAGGAAGTGCCCGTAGGAGGCTTCTAACTCTTGTCTTGCCATACTGAGCGTGCGGAGATATACACTCCTTCTGTGAAGAGTGTTCTTCCTGGGTGAGCCATTCTCTCTTTCTGCTCCTCAGAACACTTGTTTATCAATGAGAGCATGGGTCTGGTTAGTTGCTAATGTGGCTCAATGTTTTATGAGCCTTTGGTTCTCATCTCTCTTTCTTCTTTCCATCAAAGAAGATGACACAGAGCAGAAAAAAAAATTTTTTTTTTGAGTTGGCGTCTCACTCTGTTGCCCAGGTTAGAAAGGAGTGGCATGATCACAGCCGCCACAGCCTAGACCTCCCTGGTTCAAGCGATCCTTGTGCCTCAGCCATTTAAGTAGCCAGTACTATAGACGTGCGCAAACATACTCAGCTAATTTTTTGATTATTGTAGAGATGAGATGTCGCCATGTTGCTGGCTGGTCTTGAACTCTGGGCTCAGGCAATGCTGCCACCTCCGCCTCCCAAAGTGCTGGGATTACAGGCACAGCCACTGTGCCCTGCCAGAAAGGTGAGTCTTTAAGAAAGGAATTGTGATACAATGAGCAAGAATCAATCTTAGTTAAGCTCTAAGATTTATACCAAGAGATTGTTAAAGATTACTTTCTTGGCTGGACGTGGTGGCTCATGCCTGTAATCCCAGCACATTGGGTGGCTGAGGTGGAAGGACTGCTTGAGCTCAGGATATTGAGAACAGCCTGGGAAACATAGCAAGACCTGATCTGTTCAAAAACTCAAAAAATTAGCGGGGCGTGATGGCGTGATGGTATATACCTGTAGTCCCAGATACTCAAGAGGCGGGAGACAGAAGGATCTCCTGAATCCAGGAGGTTGAGCCTGCCAGATTCATGCTCCTGGGAGACGGAGTAAGATCCTATCTCAAAAAAGAAAAAAAAAAAATTCCTTTCCCTGCCAGGAGCAGGTGAATCCAGCCTTCACGGGAGGGAGGGGTCTTTTCTCCCAAGTAGAAATGTAGTGACTACGCGGAAAGACCCAGCTCCTCTAGAGAGACCACCCTGAGAAGCGCATGTGCCCACGCACGTATGCACGCTCACATATGCAAACATTTTATGTGGCCGGGATAGTGGCAGGGCTGGAAACCGTGTATTTACTGCACCCAGTCAAGACTTGAGAGCTTTTTTTTTCCATTTACTCACACAAAGGATATTCGCATAACTTTTAGAAATCACTTTGAGGAGCAGAGATCGGACATCAATGCACAATATATTTGATACTTTATTCTCTTTTTAAAAAAAATATAAATTCAAGGTGGCTGGGTGTGGTGGCTCAAGCCTGAAATCCCAGTGCTTTGGGAGGCCGAGGCGAGAGGATTGCCTGAGCTCAGGGGTTCGAGACCAGCCTGGGCAACTCGGTGACACTTCGCCTGTACAATAAATCAAAAAATAAACCGAGTGTGGTAGTGTGCCCCTGTAGTTCCGGCTACTTGAAAGGCTGAGGTGGAAGGATCGCCTGAGCACAGCAGGACAAGGCTGCAGGAGCAGTGAGTGTGCCACTGCACTCCAGGCTGGGCGACACAGTGAAACTCCTACTCAAACAAAAACAAAAGCAAAAAGCAAAAATTAAAGTCAATGCTCTTCCTTTAGGTGGAGGGTAGAGGCCCGCACAGGGAAGGACACTCGTTTAGGTAGCACAACGTATGCATGAGACTGCTGACTTTCTGGCCACTGTGCACTTCCCAGACAAGGCGCTGCCTTGATGCCCTCACTGAAGGTGTATCTTCACATCAGGCAGAGGAGGACCCATTCCACCCTCTCCACCTGCGGTCTGAGTGAACCTCTGCTTCATATTGTCTCACCCCCAGACCCGGAGCCCCAGAAGAAACAGGGCCTTGTGAGGCATAGCCCACGGCCCTAAGTACGCAATCAATGCTACAAACTGCACATACGTGTAACACACAGAACAACATGCTCCAACCAAAGTGACCATCTTTTCACTTGTTTAGATAATCGTCTTTTCATGTTTTTAAGTGCCATGGACATTTGTTTTCTGTTAATCCACGTCTTTTGTTCTTTGAGATCATTTTCTTTCTTTCTTTTTTTTTTGAGTTGGAGTCTCACTCTTTGGCCAGGCTGGAGTGCAGTGGCACACTCACAGCCACCACAGCCTCGACCCGCTGGGCTTAGGCGAGCCCTCCACCTCAGCCTTCCAAGTAGCTGGAACTACAGGCGCACGCTATCACACCCAGCTTATTTTTTGAGATATTATAGAGACGAGGTCTCACTAAGTTGCCCAGGCTGGTCTCAAACCCCTGAGCTTAGGGAATCCTCTTGTCTCAGTCTCCCAAAGTGCTGGGATTACAGGCTTGAGTCACCGCTCCAGGCCTGAGGTCATTTTCTTGATATAAGTGACCTTTATTCTAAAATCTTGGCAAATACAAGAAAGTGTGACCCTGGGTCCTGAGTAATTCCTCTCTCCTCCCCACATCTTCCCAGGCACATGACTAGGCCTGTTGATTGTTACTCTGAAATCTGTCTTGGGTGGGCTCGGTGGCTCAGCCTGTAATCCCAGCACTTTGGGAGGCCGAGGTGAGTGGATTGCCTGAGCCCGCGGGTTCGAGACCCACCTGGGCAACTTGGCAAGACCTTGTCTCTACAATAAATCAAAAATTAGCCAGGTGTGGTAGCACACCTGTAGTTCCGGCTACTTGGAAAGCTGAGGCGGAAGGATCGCCGGAGCCCAGCAGGTTGAGGCTGAGGTGGCCGGGAGTGTGCCACTGCACCCCAGCCTGGGTGACAGAGAGACTCTGACTCAATAATAATAATAATAATAACAATAACAATAACAACAATTTATAATTATATACAATATTCCAAGTTATTTGCACGCAATTAATAAATTAATATTTGTCAAGTGATTGGAGCAATGTCAGGCATGTGGTAAGTGCTATGTAAGGGTTGATTTAAACAATTAACTCACATAATCCTCACAACAACCCTATGTGGTAGTGCTAATATCCCCATTTTACAGATGAGCAAACTGAAGAAGAGAGAAGTTAAGCATCTTCTCTAAGATAATAAAGCTAGTGAGTAGCAGGGCCTGGCTACAAACTCAATCTGGCACCCAAGTCCACACTCTAAACTGTTCTCTATATTTTCTTTTGATTCCAAGACCTAGCATAATGCCTTGTGTCTAATAGCATGCTCAATAAATATTTAATAAACAAAAGAACAATTCTAATGAGAAAATAAAATTTACCTGTTATCTTGCCACATGGGGATTTGGGGAATTGATTCTTTAGATTTTTATTCTAATGCAAGAATAAACTTTTTATCAAAATCATAACTTTTAGAAATCATTTTGAGGAGCACGGATTAGGTATCAATGTACAATATATTTGTCATTTTTATTTTATTTTGAGTTGGAGGTCTCACTCTGTTGCCCAGGCTGCAGTACAGTGGCATGATCACAGCTTACTGCAGCCTTGACCTCCTGGGCTCAAGCAATCCTTCTTCCTCAGCCTCCTGAGTAACTGGGACTACAGGCATGTACCACCACACCTGGCTAATTTTTAAAATTTTTTTTGTATTTTGCTTTATTTTGCTATGTTGCATAGGCTGGTCTCAAACCCCTGGGCTCAGGCAATCCTCCCACCACGGCCTCCCAAAGTGCTGGGATTATAGGTGTGAGTCACTGTTCCGGGTCTATTTTAAAAAAATATATCTATATATATCTATATATATATATATAATCTCAAGTGTCAATGTTCTTCCTTTAAGCAGGGGGCTAAAGGCCAGAGGAGAGAAGGACGAGTCTTTAGATAAGGAAAGGTTTTCCTAAAACAGTCTGTCCCTTCTCATCTCTGGGTAGGTTGCCAAATTCAAGCTAGAAAGTTTAGGGTAAGACAGAGAAGTTTCAGGGACAAGGTATTTTTTGTTGTTGTTAATTATGTTTCTTTAAATCAGTGTCTTTTACAGTTTACTATTAGAATTATTTTCAGAAAATCCACAGGCAAAAGTTTTCTTTTTTTTTCTTTTCTCTCCTTTTTTTTTTTTTGAGTTGGAGTCTCACTCCGTTGCCCAGACTGGAGTGCAGTGGCCGCTCCCGGCCACCGCAGCCTCGACCTGCTGGGCTCCGGCAATCCTTCCGCCTCCGCCTTCCAAGTAGCTGGAACTACAGGCGCGCGCTACCACGCCTGGCTAATTTTTTGATTTATTGTAGAGATGAGGTCTCGCTTGCCCAGGCGGGTCTCGAACCCGTGGGCTCAGGCAATTCACTCACCTCAGCCTCCCAAGGCGCGGGATTACAGGCTGAGCCACCGGCAAAAGTTTTCTAAAT
>CAUYQG010241924.1:0-19401 GCA_963574415.1 Tarsius wallacei | reverse complement strand
ATCGCCGGAGCCCAGCAGGTCGAGGCTGCGGTGGCCGGGAGCGGCCACTGCACTCCAGTCTGGGCGACAGACTGAGACTACAACTCAAAAAAAAAAAAAAATAATAATAATAATAATAATAATAATAATAACTGCTTTTATTCTTTTTTTTTTTCTAAATCAACAGGTCTTTTATTGAATCATTAAAACGTGACAAGCCGGGCTCGGTGGCTCAGCCTGTAATCCCGCACTTTGGTAGGCTGAGGTGAGTGGATTGCCTGAGCCCGTGGGTTCGAGATCTGCCTGGGCAACTTGGTGAGACCTCATCTCTACAATAAATAAATAAATAAATCAGTCAGGCGTGGTAGCGCGTGCCTGTAGTTACAGCTACTTGGAAGGCTGCGGTAGAAGGATCGCCAGAGTCCAGCAGGTCGAGGCTGCGGTGGCCGGGAGCGGCCACCACAACTCCAGTCTGGGCGACAAAGTGAGACTCCAACTCAAAAAAAAAAAAAAAAGTGACAAATAGGTCTTAGAAATCAGCTGGCATCTTATTTCTACAGTTGGACAACTCTCAGATTGTTTTTTTTTTTTTTTTTTTTTTTTTTTAGAAAGCAGGATTTATTGAGAGGACAGAAAAGCTCCCATAGTGGGAGGGGACCTGAGGGGGATGCCCAACTCTTAGATCTTATTCATCAGCCTGCTAAACTGTTCTTTTATTAAAGACATAGATACCACCCAAAAATTTTCTGATATCCTTGTTTTTAACTGTTGTGGCTTGCTGAAGCAAAGCAACTGAATTTGAAACAAGCTCAATGTCATTTCCTTCAAGAACTAATTAATCTTTCTGGGCTTGAGATAAGGAACAAACAACATCTGGCCTCATCTGAACCCTGTGGGTATATTTTTTTGCCCAAGAATTTTTGAATCTCCACAAGGGACCCATTCTCCTGAATAATGACATTGAAAGGGAAGTGGGCATACACACACCTCATCTTATAATGGAAGCCCAGTGTGACACCCTGGATCATGTTCTGTACATAACTGCAAACGGTGCAGACAGCAGCCAGTTCTTTTCTATTTCCCCACCACTAGTCAACCTGGAGACTATTCTTTCTCTTTCCAAGGAGACCAAGTTCTACACTGATGTGATTGAAGCCCTCCACAGGGTTCCTCTGGGACCCTTCATGATAACTGTGCATCCCTCCAGGATGATGTAGACATTTTCTAGGATGTCGACAGTCTGATTGCTGACAATGGTCTTCACTCTCGCAGTAGATGTGGCAAAGAGAGAGTGTCTTTCATCATCACGTTCTTGTAGTCCATAAGCCTTTCTATTCTTAAGGTATGAGGGATAATTGCCAACTCTTAAACTTCAGTGCCCAACCTCTAACCCCATTCCCACCTCTCAAGATAAGTTGACTTTCTGCTCTTGCATCCTTCCTCACTCTCTTCCTCCCCTTAGAATTTTCAGTTAAGCTGGGCTCGGTGGCTCAGCCTGTAATCCCGCGCCTTGGGAGGCTGAGGTGAGCGGATTGTCTGAGCCCGCGGGTTCGAGACCCGCCTGGGCAACTTGGCGAGACCTCATCTCTACAATAAATCAAAAAATTAGCCGGGCGTGGTAGCGTGCGCCTGTAGTTCCAGCTACTCGGAAGGCTGAGGCGGAAGGATCGCTGGAGCCCAGCGGGTCGAGGCTTCAGTGGCCGGGAGCAGCCACTGCACTCCAGTCTGGGCGACAGAGTGAGACCCGAACTCAAAAAATAAAATAAATAAATAAATAAATAAAATAAAAAAAGTTTGTTCTTTTACTTAATGAATTTTGAACTATTGTATATTTTTAGAGTTTTCTCCCTATTAAGCCTTTTATAATTTTTAAATTTTTATTTTATTTTAGAGTTGTGGAGTACAAGTGAAGGCTCGCTGCATAATAGGCTACATGCAGGTGAAGTCTGGGCTTCTAGCTGGCCCTCTCTTCCCCTGGTAGTGGAGCAGTTTGCCCTCCACCCCTCTTTTTCCCTCCCCTTCTCCCCAGCAGTGTCCTGTGACTCCGCGACTGCCGATCTCACCCCTGTGCTAATGTAACTAGTACTCAGGGCCTCCTTATGAGTGAGAACATGCACTATGCAGTTCTTTGTTTCTGTGATAGTTCACATAGTACGATGGTCTCCAACTGCATTCAAGTTGCTGCGAAGGCCATGATTTTGTTCTTTATGACTGTGTGGTATTCCATTATGTATATGTACCACATTTTCTTTATCTAGTTCATTTTCAAGTCGTATCTGGGTTGGTTCCATGCTTTTGCTGTTGTGACTCGTGTGGCCATAAACATGCGTGTACAGGTGTGTTTTTTGTAGCACGATTTATGTTCTTCTGGGCATATTCCCAGAAGAGGGATTGCTGGATGGTATGGAAACTCAATTTTTAGTTCTTTGAGACTAGTTTCTTATACTCACAATCGTTCTCCCTGCCTCTAGCTGTGAGCCTTTCACACTTGTGCTTCTTAATGCTGGCAGGTGACAGTCCTCAAACACAGATCTGAACGTATCACCCATTGGCTTAGAACACCTTGAGTCTTCAATATCTGTGTTAAAGAATACAATCAGAATTCCTTGGCTTGGTGTTTAAATCTGACCCACCTCTCATTTCTAGTGTTGAGGGTTCCCGCCTTCACACCCCATCTTTACTACAGCAAGGGCTATAAAATTCCTGTTCATTCTTCAAGGTCTAGCCAGAGCGCTATATCCTCTGCATTTTGGGTGCTCCAGGAGTGGAACTGGTCTCGCTGATGTGCATTGCAGAATGGTCATTGGAAGCCCCAGCTGTGGAGTTAGACCCAGCTTGCCTTGTAAACTTGCTGTACGACTTTGAACAAAGAACTGAGACTTTATGAATCGGTGTTTTCTTCTCTGTAAGATGGGGCAAATAATAATTTTCAATGATAATAAGGATTAAATAAAATAATCCATGTAAAGAACAACACCTTACACATAATATATGGTCAGTCCGCCAATTCCACCAATATTTACCCAGTGCCTCTATCTTCTAGCACAAAGATAAACAGGAGAGGCAGCATCCCTCAAGAACTTACAATAAACATGTGAACCCATAAGTCAGTTAGATAAGTTTAAGTACTGGCAAGAAAAGATAAAAATAAGGATAAAAGGTAGATAGTGCTTATGGTGTTTGGGAAAGGCTTCGCTGTAGAATGACATGTTTTAGTTTTCATTACTTCTATCATGGCTCTTAACACAGTCTTGTGTCGATTCTGTTCAGTTGGCCAAAAATCAATCTACCAAAAGATAATTTCTTGATGGGGGGCAAATAGACCACTGCCCCTTATACTGGAAGTGTGGCAGAAAGTGCTAGTCACTCACCTCGTATCTGTTCTTCCTCTGTCAGCAAAACCCAGATTTTATTTGGGGTCTTAGATGGGCACATTTCCCAGTTAGCCTTGTAGACAGGAAAGTCCCTGTAAGACAATTCTGGCTAATGATATGCACAAAGAAGCTCTAGTGTAAGACTTCCAGGCAAGGTCTGCTGCCTTGCCTTTTTCCAGCCTAGGACACAGATGTGATGCTTGTGGTACAGCAGCCACCCATGAGGCAACAAGCTTACCCTGTGACAAATGGAAACACAGAAAGAGTCTGGATTCCTGAAGACATCCAGGAGATACTATACCAGCCCTGGGCTTACTCCTTATTTCAGGAGAAAAGTAAAATCCCTCATTTGTCATTGAAAGCACTTCTGAATACAAAGCTTTTTATGTATCAGTTGGTTTTCCCCACTTACTTGGGACTGCAGGGAGCAGGACATACTATGCTTCAGTTTTTTTTTTTTTTTTGAAGACCTCACTTTGCCTAATATGGTGCTTTGCCCATAGTATAAGGTTAAGGAAGCCTTGTTGAATTTTTAACAACAGATACTTATGCTCCGTTTTTTTTTCATACAAATTCTCAAAGTCTGGACTTTTCTCCTTCAATATCTTTCACTCACAGGATTGTTGCCTGATGTCCTGAAGCCAGGTCTTTAGAGATGACCATTTCCTTTCTGGCTGAAGACCCCAGTTCTCTTCATGGCCACCTGAACCCCAGGTTAATTGTTTGCTCTCTTGTGTCATGATCCGAATGATTGGACCTCTCTCCTCCCAAGACCCAGACGAAGCTGAGCCCTGTACTAGCTTCTGTCCTCAATCTGTGGTTTCCATACCATCTCCATTCCTCACCTCACTCCATATTACACACTCGAGCTCCCTAGAGGTACCGAGGGTCACCTGGTGGCCTTGGCAGGATAACCTGCATTCCATTCCTGGGTCTCTATCTTGCATATTTTGTGATCTGGAGAAAGTTTGGCTGACCTTCCTTTGCCTGAATATTCCTATTCCTCAAGAAAGATAATGATTCATATTTACCACCACACCAGTTTGATGTATGGGTTAAATAAACTGATCTCATTTTTCTAAAGTCTCAGGTGTGAAATGCTCAATAATTTTTTTTAAATGCTCAATAGTGATGATCAATGAGTGGCTGTTAAGTGTTCTCGCCACAAAAATGATAACTATGTGAGGTCATGCATGTGTTAATTAGCTAGAGTTAACCACGCTGCAATGTATACATACTTCAAAACGTGTTGCACATGATAATTACCTATAATTTTATCTGTCAATTAAAAATAAGTAAGCAAATGTTGTTTCAATCATTTGTTTTTACAAAGTGCTGCTCAGTAGTTCATGTTATTCCTGTTGCTCTTAATTCTGAAACTGGATCTTCTTCCCCCGAAGATTTCATCTTCTTTTCTCTAGCATCCTTGCTACTAGAAACTTCCTAGAACACTTTGTTTGTCTATGCTTGTCCTCATTCTCAACTCACCTATTTAAGACTTGGTTGTATATTGGTAATTGTTATTTGGTTGCCACTAACAGATGTCCCAATTGCTATGCAGCATTGAAAAAAAAATAGGAGCATGTATGAGTCACTTCATAAGCCTAGCCGAGGGCAGTCCAGGCCATATGCAGCCTCTCAGTGGTACTCCCCAGGACCCTGGGGGTTTCTATCTTTCTGCTCTGCAACAGAAAGTGTAGATGGAAGCGGGGTGTGTTGTGCTCACAGACAGCTTTGTACTTCTCTGCCACATGTCCAAACTTCAGGCAGGATGAAGGGGGAAGGACAGCTGGGAAGAGGACTTTCCACCATTGAAAAACCCTTTTTACTCTAGAAAGTGAGCTTCCTAGCAGTTCTGCTCACCCAAATCTCATTGACCATGGTGTCCATGGCCACCACTTGCTGCAAGAGAATGAGGGAACATGAATATTCTTTTTTAAGCTTAGCACATTGTTTCCCTGAATATAAAAAAGATATTCTGTTCATAAAGAAAAAGGTAGAAATTAGCAGTGTCCACCACAATTCTTGACTTAACCACAGTTTTAAAATTATAAAGCAACTCTACTGAGGCTTGAACCTATCAAGTGATTTAATTAGAAACACATGATTTGGGTAGAGCTTTATTTTAATGAACTTTTTTTAGAACAATTTCAGATTCAGTTTCCTCTATTCTTGGCAACTGAGTTAACATTTTACATTGAATGTATGGTAGATTTGTTGCAATGAATGAACCAATATTGACACATTGTTATTAACTAAAATTTAGAGTTGATTCAGATTTCCTTGGTTTTTACCTAATATCTTTTTTCTGTTCCAGAGTCCCATCCAGGATACCACACGACATTTGGTCACCATGTCTCCTTAGTCTCCTCTTGGCTGTGACAGTTTCTCAGACTTTCCTTGTTTTTATGGCCTTGACACTTTTGAGGAGTGCTGGTTAGATATTTTGTAGAATGTACCTCATTTGGAATTTGTCTGATGTCTTACAATTAGACCAGGGTGATGGGTTGTGTCTGAGGTAGTATTTATAGAGTTCCCACTCTAAAGGTATTCTATCTCCCTCCTTCCTATACGGTACTCTTTGGAAGGAAGTCACTATAAGCAGCACACAATTAAAGAGAGGAGAGACGTTCTCCCTCTCCTTGAAGGCAGAATATCACATAAACTATTTGGAATTCTTGTGCACAACAATGTGTCTTGTCTCCCCCATTTACGTATGTGTGTATTTATTTATTCAATCATTTATTTATATCAGTATATATTCATAAATATTTGCTTTATGCCTTGAGTTATCGTCCAATATTTCTTTATTTTCTTGCTCAAATGCTTCCAACTTTGGTCATGGTGAACTCTCTCAGTTGTTTCCTATGATCCTTTGACATGCTCCCATCATTGCATTGTGTGTGTGTGTGTGTGTGTGTGTGTGTGCGTGCATGCGTGTGCATACACCTTTACTTTCTGACATTACAAAATGCTTTGGGCCCACCTTGTAAATTTCGGTCCTAAAATCAGTCATTTCTTCAAGGAACTTTTATTGGAGAACATATTAAAAGCCAAGATCTGGGCACTAGATGTGCTCATTGTGGCCAATTGTCTTTAATTACAGACTGAAGACTTCCTTCCCCGTCTCCTAAGTAAGTAATTAGTTTGCTCCTCTGTTCACTTTTAGTTTCCTTCTCACCATCTTTGCCCTTACAGAACTGAGACCGACAGGAATACCAGGCTCTCAAAAGTTAGAGTGGAACGAATATGAAAAATAAGAGGAACGATTCCATAAAGAAGGCAGAAACAATTTAGCTGGAAGGATGCCGAGCTCATCGGTTCCAGAATGTTAGAGTTATTTGGCAGCCCAGACTTTTGTGTTTCTCATCTCCTGGGAAGTAAAGTGACTGATCCAGGGTCATGCAGCCTATTAGTGGCAGGACCGTGATAAGACTCTAACTCTCCAGAGCTTTCCCTATTGCTCTCTTCCCTAAAACATCCTGCTGGTGAATTCCATGGACTCTTTCATCCCCCAGGTCGGCACAGTACTGGCCGTGGCCTTGATATGACTCTTACCAGATAGAAGCCTCAGTTTGCCAGGGACAAAGCTAGATGTTGACATTTTGCACTAAATTTTCAGGGCTGTGCGATGGAAAACCGCAGAGATGTCAGACACCAAACTAACACTGTTCAGAGCAACCCTGGGCCACACGGGCAGGGAGGTGGCATCCGTCATGCTGACAATGAGGTGCCAACACAGGTGTCTTACCTCAGGAGTCCCCAGGGTGCCAGCAACCTCTGCCTTTCCTACTGGAGGAAGAACACCGATCTGGGATGTGAGGCTGTTTGGATACGGTTGTTTATCTGATGTAAGCCCTGTTGGTTTCCTACCTTCCTTTCCTCTGCCTCCGTTCCTCCCTCTTGGGAGCAATTTCTGTGTCTCTGGCTCCTTTTAGATGGGGAAAGAGTGCTAATTAGCAGTCTGATTCATCCCAGGCCACCTGTCCCAGGGCGATTGGCAGTGAGACCAGACTGGGCGTGGCCCTGAACTCCAGAGCAGGCGAGTATCCCAGGGGACCGGACAATTCCCCATCTGACGTCGCCCATGGATCATGAAGCACATGGGTGTGAGAAACATTCTGTTCCAGCAAGGATCAACCCTGGCACCTTATTTCCTTTATGCCTGCCACATGCACAGTTGGAGGGAAAGCAACTCCTGCAGCCTTTGGGGGCTTTTGGTTCATTCCTCCTGTCAAGTGAAATCCATTCCCACAGCCTCACCAGCCAATGGGTCTGAGGAGCAGGCAACCCTTCTTCCTTCTCACCATTGCATTTACCAACAAGATTTGCACCCATTCCAGCCCTGGGGAGAAGCCTCAGCAAAACATCGTGAAAAAGTTTTCTGTGCTGACGGTGGCGACTCCCCTCACCTCCCTTCTCTCCACAGCCCCTCAAATCAGGCATCAGTGCCTGCTCCTACTCCCCCCCAAAAACTGTCCACGTCGAGGTCTCAGAAACCACTGGCTTCCCCATTCTTTTTCTTTCTTTCTCTCTCTCTTTCTCTCTTCCTTTCTCTTTCTCTCTCTCTCTCTTTCTTTCTTTTCTTCCTTCCTTCCTTCCATCCTTCCTTCCTTCTTTTGTTTTTTCTTTTTTTTTTTTTAGTCAGAACCTCACTCTGTCTCCAAGACTGGAGAGCAGTTGCACTATCCCGGCTACTGTAGCTTTGACCCACTGGGCTCAGGCGACCCTTCTGTCCCAGCCTTACATGTAGCTGGAACTACAGGCACGTGCCACCACATTTTTTGACTTATTGTAGAGACGAAGTTTCACCAAGTTGCCCAAACTGGTCTCAAATCCCTGGGCTCAGGTAATCCCAAACTGCTGGGATTACAGGCGTAAGCCACCGTACTCGGCTGGCCTCCTCTCTCTTGAATCATTTGCTCCTCCTCCTCCTGGCCTTCGGGACACCTGGCTTTCCTTCCACCTTGCTGACTATTCTTTCCCAGTCTCCTTTACTGGTGTCCATGCCTCTGCCAGACTCCTTTTCGTCTCCATCTCCTCTCATGAAATGAGATGTATCCAGGCCCATGGCTTAATACCGTCTAGATGCTGAGGAATCCTTAACTGTTCCCCTGTGTCCAAATTCAAATGCCCAGCAACTTAGCATCTCAGCCTGGAGAGCAGGTCACCGGCTTGGGTCCGCTAATAAAACTCAAACTATTGCACTCGTCATCGTTAAACCAATTTAAACATCATGGCAAGGTCCTAGGTAGCTCTTTATATTGTTCTGGCTTACTTCACATTCCTTGGGTTTTCCATCTGATTATATATTGATTAATCACAACCATAATAATAACAGCAACAGTTAACAGGTATTAGTTTCTTATTATATGCCGGGTACTGTGCCAAACACCTTATATACATTGATCCATGTAACATGCAGGCAGACCCAGGAGGGAGATAATTATTTTTATCCCCATTTTGCAGCTTAGAACACTCAGGCTGAGCAAGATTAAAACACCTGTTTAGGTCACGGGACTGGAAGCAGCAGATGGAGAATTAAAATCCTGTTTTGCTTGACTCTCAAGAGCCCAAACTCCCAAGCACGCTCCTTACTAACTGCCTCCTCTTATTAACTCATCCCATAGCACAGTCAATTTTGTTCCAAAACCTGCTTTCCGAGTTCGCTGGTGTGTCCCTCCAGGCCCACCGTGTCCTTCTGCCTCCGAGTCTCTGGGTGGGAGTTCCTATACACGTCTTATACATTGTAGATGCCAGACTGTCTAATAAAATCATTTTTGACCCCTGACTAAGTGAGCACAATATGTGTTGATGAGGAGAGGTAGAGGATAATGACAAGAGGGACTTAGGAGAAAGCCTAGGTCCTGAGAGTGTTGAACCCTAGTCCACCAGCAGAGACTTGCCCAGGAAACAATCTGTCCAGGCCTGCGGCATCAGAGCAACCAAATGTAATCAGATGTCAAAGAAATCTTTTCCGCCGAAGGAGGCAAGAGCCCAGAGAGGGCAGAGGGCTTGAATATAGATGGATATCTTGTTTACAAATCTCTCTGGAGAAAAATTTATCCTTTTCCTTTCTTGAGCACAGTTAGAGAAAGTTTTATTTAGGTCCCTTGGAATTCCCAACACATAAGGTATAGTATGATGCATGCACCTCTGATAACATAGAAGGACCTGGTTATTATAGTTTTCAATCTGGTTTCCATGGGGTCCTGGAGTTCCAACAGAGCTCTGAGGCCTAGAACAGTTTAGGTCTACAACAGGGGCGCTCCCCACCCCCTGCCGCGTTATCTCTTAGATATAGGGGTTTCATGTACAACTGCATTAAGTGAGAAGAAAGAATTCCATTGTCTTAGAAGCCAGTGAGTATAAAAGACAGTAGGCTTTAACATCGGACAGGACTGAGTTGACATCTTGATTCTGTAACTTAATAATTAACGTCTTTGAGCCTCCATTTTCTCATCAGTAAAAATAAGGAAGGTAGCCTCTATATCTCTGGGTGGTAGTGAGAAGTAAATGAAACAGTATCTGAACAGGCCTAGCAGAACGGTTGTCATAGAGTAGATGTTCAGTAAACGCTCTTCTTTCTTGTCTTTTCCTCCATGACATCCCGCCATTCAGAGGCACAGCAGAAATGACTGAGAGTTTTGACATGCGATGACTGTCCTATGGTATCAGTCTAATATGGTAGACGCATCCAATTTAATAAGACGATATGACTCGGCCACTCAAAACAGCCATCACAAAGCACTGCCTCTGTGACTCCCAGAACCTGACCCTTCAGGACATCACTGAGGGCCTCGCTGACTCATCTTGAATGCCTCAGCTCAGGAAGCAGGTCTTACAGTTCCCTGACACTGACAGCAGCACACACAGAAACAGCCCAGCAGAAGAAAGGCAGCCAGGCTATTAGAGACAGACACCCTGACGGTGAAAGGAGTGAAAGCTGATCTTCTGACATGGAGAGAGGAGTCGGAGCTGCCATAAAGCAGGTGCCAAAATAGATCACAGCTCCATAGAATGATGGTCAGCAGTTTCTGTTCAAGGAGGAAGGAGAGTGTGTAATGCGTTTTTGAAAAATGTCTACTAAAAATGATTCATTTTTTAAAGAAACGATTTTGGCTCCTGAAAGGATAGGTTTCAGTTATCTAGTTAGTTTGCGTAAATTCTAACAATGCCCGGATAAATGGAGCATCACTATACTTAAACTCAGTCCCTAGACTTGGGGGGGTGTCCACTTTGAGCACTGGAGTGAATTGGAACAAGGTTGTTACTGATTAATCTCAGCAAAGGGGAAGATGCCAGGCTTCTTGAGGAAGAAGCTGCCCCCAGCAAAGTCCAGCAATAGGCACCATCCTCTGGAACCAAGTGAGGGAAGGAGGATGGGGAGACATCCAAGTTTGGCATGGCAGATGGTTTGATCCAGAGCAAAGTGCGAGTCGTTCGTTGGGTTTTATATATCTTCAGCGAACACAGATGAGAAGAAAAGAGCAAGTGTCAAATTACCCATTTAATTATTTTTTTAAACATTCTCTCTTCGTAGGTGCCGCATGGTTGCAACACAGACTCTTGTTTATCCGCAGGTGTGAAATAACCTAGGAGCAGAAGTTTCCGGGCAATGGTCAATCCATGAGAACAGCTGAAGGTGTCAGGGTCAGAGGGTGTTTTCTGACTTGCCAAGGAGCAGAGCTTACACACCTGAAACGTGGTTTGTGAAGCAGCCATGTGGCAGTCTGTGCCCCTCCATGTGGGGAAATCCAATGGCTTTCTCCTAGACTTGGGAGAGAGAAGTCATTGTTCTCAAGGCTCCAGAAAAACAACCACACTACATTAGACAAATAAGCGTCCTTTACTGGGGAGTTTGGAACAGTGGTTCTTCTTTATTTAGAGTGCAACCACAGATAGAATCTAATTAGGTCTGGGGGAAGGTGGTGTGGTGGGGTCAGGGAACAAAATGTATGAATGCACAAAATTTGCACTCAATTTCAGGGAAGTCCCAATCTTCTGGGAGAACTGGTAAAAAAAAACAGCAACAACTCAGCGTCAAGGCCTTTTCTAAATCCTCTGGGCTTCCACTCTAACCAGCTTTCTGATTCCCTATCTTGCCCCTGTCAAAGGTCCCTCCAGCTCCTGTCTCTTGCCTGGGGGCTCCAGTCTCCACAGCCTTGGCTGAAACTTAACTGCTCATTAAGAACCTTCCACACGACTTCTGGAGAGAGAACCAACCTCCTGCCTTTTCCTAACCCTTCCCCATGATTGGGCTTCTGCAGTTACTTGGTTCCCTCTGACCAGGAATGAATTGCCCTTGGGTCACTGGCCTAAGCCCCCCACCCCTACAGGCTCCCCAGACTCCCTAGAGTACATGCCTCATGCTCTTCTCTCCAGCCACAGCTCTGCCGGCCCCCTCAACTAAAGCCAGATGCCTGAAGACATGTCAAACTCTAGGGGTCCTGGGGGTCACCTGTGAGCACCAGTGAGTGACTTGCCTGGGGCTCCAAGGCAGAGTGGGGCTTGAGACCAGCACATGGAACTTCTGGCGTTCAACCCCACACCAGCAGTTCGGGTTCACATGTAAGGGGTGATGTCATGAGTAATTTGCTACCAAAAGCGAGTACTGAGATTTGGAAATTTCTTATTTTATCATATATTTGGTTTAGGAAGCAAAATAGCAAGGTTGTTTCGAGCAGACAATTTGGAGTCCAACGTAGTCGGAACTCTGGCTCCACCACTGGTTGCTTTTGTAACCTTGGGCCAAGTTACTTTACCTTGTTAACCCTCAGTCAATCTGTTAGTAAAATGGGATAATAACATCTACCTTCTAGGAAGTGTCATAAGGATTAAAATGAGACAAGATGTCAAGTGCTCTGCGTAATATCTGTCATAGACACTAACCATACATGTTGCCTAAAATTAGCATCTGTATTCATATTTGTATATAGAAATAAATTAAAGCGTCTACCTGTAATAACTGTACTCTCTCTCCTTTCTTTTTTTTGAGTTGGGATCTCAACTTCATCACCCAGACTGGAGTGCAGTGGCACAATCATGGTTTGCTGCAGCCTCGACCTCCTAGGCTCAAGCAACCCCCCTCTTCAGCTTCCTGAGTAGCTGGGACTACAGGCGCACACCACCATGCCTGGCTAATTTTTATTTTTGGTAGAGATGAGGTCTCGCTATGTTGCCTACAGTGGTCTTGAACTTCTGGGCTCAAGCAATCTTCCCACCTTGGCTTCCCAAAGTGCTGGGATTACAAGCAAGAGCCACTGTGCCCGGCCTCTCCCTTCTATTCTGACAGGTTTTCCTGCAGCAAGGAGAGAAGGTGGTGAAGTTGCAGGCTATATACAAGGATTGAAACAAATAATAGCCCATCTGATTCTTTGTCATCCACAAGTGAGTTATCATAACAGATGTACTAATGGCATCTGTTACAACTTACCATAATCCCTGATTTTTCCACAAAACAAACGTGTGTGTGTGTGCGTGTGTGTGTGTGTGTGTGTGTGTGTGTGTGTGTGTGTCCCTCATTTTGGTTACCCTCAAAGAGCCTGTCTCAGGCATGATCTTCATCTGTCAAGGGCAGACGGAGGCTGACAACAGCAGCACTCGTGTGGTCTTTGTGGGTCCTTCTGCAGGCCCTGAGCCATGGAGTCCTATAGGCACCAGGGTGGGAGCCTCAGGTCACCAAGCAGGCAGCTCTGCCCGACAGGCCAGCCTCAGGCCCTGCTGGCTCCAGGCAGAGCTGGGGTCGGGGGGGACACCCCTCAGCTGTTGTCTCCTCCCCTGATGAATATGGAAGAGGCTTCACTCAGGCCTAATGGCTGTTGGGCTTTGTTCCCTTCCACCACTCCCCTGCTCTCTGATCAGATGTCACTCTTTTTATTATTATTATTCCCTCTGTGTTGACAAGTGATTTAAACACTTGGGGGGGGGGGAGAAGGGTAGGGGCTGGTGGGGAATCTTTTCTTTGAATCCAGGGTATTCGTTTTTTCAGATTAGCAAATAGATAACTACGGGTGTATAATTAAAACTAATAGGTTAATTAGTGAACATTTAGATCATTCTGGAAAGAAATAATAAAAGCCAACAACTCTCTCCTTCTGAGGCAAACTGGGAGTATAACAGACAAGCCTGCATAGTGGAATGGCACACTGACAGTTTACACTGTCCCTTCCTTGAGGGGTCCAGAATTGCTGTGAGCCGAGGGGTAACTGAGGCCACACATTCCCTGCAAACCAGAGGAAGAGGACTCCGGGGAGCAGAGCCAGGTTTTCTTCCAGGGAGGTTAACAGCTGCTGTGGGTGTCAGGACTGTCCCTGTCCCTCCCTATCTCTCTAAGCTCAGGCTCTCACTCTGTTCTCTCTCTCTCTCTCTCTCTCTCTCTCATCTCTCCCTCCCTCCTTCTTTTCTGCTCAGCTGTGACTGTCACTCAGCCTAAGCCAATCTCTCTGTCCTCCAGACAATGAGATTTGAGAGAGTATCTATGCCATGACAACCTTTTCTGGCAGTGGAGTGAGGGGACCGAGGCGGTGGAGAGTAGCTGGGGGAGGAAAAGGCTGGCGGATAACTTATGTCTACTTCAGCGGGCTGACCCTCCCAGGCTGGAGGGCTCTGGCCTGGAGGCATGGCCCCAGTTAGAATTCTTAGGCGTGCCCTGCATTCTGCTCACTGAGCAAGGATATATGGGGTACAATGAGATGGGGATGTGTGTGCAGTGCTTAATCAGCCCTGGCGGAGGCAGGGCCAAAAGCTCGGCAGGGCGCCATGGTCAAGCCCCTCTTCTTTCTGAAATGACATCTCTGGAAGTGAAGCTTGAGATATGCCCTGGAACCCTGCTGGCTGCAAGGCCTGTTGTGATGGACAATGGAGGGGCCCTGATTAGGTTGAATTGTTTCCCCAAAAAGGGATATGTTGAAATCCCAAATCCCAATCCCTCAGAATGTGCCCTTATTTGGAAATAGAGTCATTGTAACCAGTAGATGTAACCAATTACATGAGAATGAGGTCATAGGAGAGTAGGGTGGATCCCTAATCCAATATGACTGGTGTCCTTAGAAGAAGAAACAGACACAAAGAAGATGATCATGTGATGACAGAGGCAGAGGTGGGAATAATGTTACCACAAGCCAGGAAATGTCTAGAGCTGGCAGAAGCTTGAAGAAGCTAGAAAGTCTTCTTCCCTAGAGACTTCGAAGGGAGCATGATCCTTCCAGAACCTTAGTTTTGTACTTCTAGCCTTCAGAGCTGTGAGAGAATACATTTTTGCTGTTTCAAGTCACCCAGTCTGTGGTAATTTATTATGGCAGCCCTAGAAAACGAATATAAGCCTTCAGCACCCACCTGAATTAGAGACTAGTAAAATCTCAGGCTTCGTCTAGGAGTGGCATCCCAAATCAAATACTTAGAAGAAAATAATATGGTCTTAGAGTGATCACTGAAGTTACTATATCATGGAAGGTTCCAGAAGCCACACCCCCAATCCCACCTCCGAGGTATCTCACTGTCCACTTTGACAGTCGGGAGAGTTTCCTCATCTCCTGAGATGGACAATCTGAACTCTGAAAGCCTCAGAGATTTGAAGGAAAAAAGAAAAATTCAACATTTTTCTTCCACTGTCCCCCTTTTTATTAATAACAATAGTGATGCCGATTGTTACGGAGGGCTTACCGTGTACCAGACATTGTGTCAAGCACATTATGAGGACTTCCTCATGGATGACTTCCCTTGGATGAGCTTTGAGACGCCTAGAACTCGCAAAAGAAGATGCTTTCTGAATCACGGGCATGCACCAACCCAGCATGGTACCACTGAGGACAATGAGCGGGGGTGACTACTTTCCAAAGTCTTACGCAGGGCCCAGGAATTCAAGCTTATGCCACTGCTATTTCCCTTCACAGATATTCATGTACTTGTCCTATTTTCATTTTCTACAAAGCAGTTTTTTTTTAAGTTGGTGCTATTTTTACACGATGAAAACAAACAAACAGAAAACCTACTCGGCATGAGAGAAGGTCCAGAAAGGATTCAAAAAGTACCATGACCCAAGACATGGTCACGCCAGCTCATGCTGTTCAAATCCTACTAAAAAGCAAATGATCTAAGGACTATTCTCTAAGGGTCCCTACTTAAACAGAGGAGAAAAGGGAGAAGGGAGCACAGGAAAGTCCCTGCGAATAAATGACAACAGATGACCTCACCTTCCTATGCTTCTACAAAAGTGCTGAGCAGAAGAGAAGAGGCAGGAAAAAAGGGAAACATTTTCTTTCTGGTCCTCACCCTCACCCAGCATGTACTGAGGTTGTTACCTCCTCAAGGCCTGTCCAGTGCAGGAACACACAACTCAGGGAACAGACAAGCAGAACTAACTTCCTGGAAGTTGGGTCAGGTGTCGATATCTATTCAGCAGAGTTGAACTTTGTGGACTGCCCCCCCAACAAATACATTCACCCTCCATCCACAATAATAGTAATGCTATTTCTTCTTCATCTAAGGGATCTACAAGCCCAACTCCACCCTAGAGCTGTGATCGCCAAGTCACCAGGTTTTCCTTATTTGCAAAATGTCAAATGTAAAGCAAAAAAAAAAGTGAATTACACCAGGATTTTGAGGACAAATGAAAAACATCTATTAGGGTAAGATTAAAACTGTATACAGAACTGTTACAATGTGTGGACTGTCAGCGGCTACAATATGTAAATTATTATAATATTATTATTGTCATTATCACCGTAGACTCCCAAACATTACTGGGGCTGTTGGGAGAACAACGAACCTTCCTAGGCTGCTAAGGGTAAGAGGATGACTCATTCTAACTACCGGCCCTTCCTAATTTGACAGCCTAGCCTGTAACCTACATTTTTAACTTGCAGAAAAAGGACAATACAGGTCTAACCTCGGGAGGGAAACCAAAGGAAAATGGGAGGGAAGACAGGGGCTAGAATTTAGGTGGTTTGATCTTCTGTCTTGCGTTAAAGGTGTCAACTCCAGCGAGTACGTGTATCAATACTGTTTTGTTTGCCCTACAGAGAAAGATTGTGTTAGACCCCTACTGACCAGCAGCTCAATCCCGTCCAGGCAGGTCTAGGGAAGGGCTGTTTGCCGAGGGCTGTAAGCAGTTTCTGCACCTTGAAGTTGCAGCAGACAGGGACCAGACCAGAGCCACAGCCCTTGCAGCTCTCCCAGCCAGAAAGCTAGCAGGAGATGCCTGAAGGGAAGGGATTGTTTAGCCTTATTTACTGCCTGGGGAGCCAATCACAGGAGCCTAGTCAGAGAGTCAGCCAATCACATCGCTGGACCGGACAGGGCCCAATCATCTTGTTTCCCCAACTAGGCCATTTCATCCCTAACCTCCTCCCGCTGAGGGCTTGTTTACCAGCGCTGCCAGTCACCAGGGGAAGCTGGAGAGGAGGGGGGCTGAGAGCCCCCAGCCAGGCCAAACTGAGGCGCGGACTCAGGCAGAAGGGCTGGGACAGAGGGACAGATGGGAAACACCCAGGACAGAGCCCAGCTCCGGTCCATCAGTTCCACAAATATTCGTTTTCTGGGCACCGTTTATGAGCCACCGGAAATAAGAAGGGCACAATCCCTATCTCAGAGAATTCGAGAGTCCAGTGGGGGAGACAGGGAAGGGAAGTAAAGACGTGCATTCCTCCCATGAAGGTGTGTTGAGAGCCAAGTGAGAAGAACAAGGTGCTTGTAAGCAGATAATCGAGGTGCTCTGCCCTGGGGACAGGGTATCAGGAGACCCTCCAAGAGGAGGCACAGTGGCATACCCTTGCTTGAGACCCTCACCACACTATATCCATTTAGGGCTATGTAACAAAGGACTACAGACTACGTGGCTTACACAACCGAAATGTGTTTTTTCACACTGCTGGAGGCTGGAAGACTGAGATCAAGGTGCTATCCAGTTGGTTTCTTCTGAGGCCTCTTGACTTGTAAATGTCTGCCTTCCCAATGCATCCTCACGTGGTCTTCCCTCTGCAGGCATATCTTTGTCCAAATTTCCTCTTCTTATAAGGGCACCGGTCATATTGGATGAAGCTCCCCCCTAATGAGTCCACTTTACCTCTTTAAAGAACAGTCTGTCCTTAAATACAGTCACATTCTGAGGTACTGGGACTTAAACTTCAGCATGTAAATTTTAGGGGGAACCCATAGTTCAGCCCACAGCACCATTATTTCCCACAACTGTTGTGAAACCTCTATTGAACCACAGCCTCGCCCAAACACCACAGTGATTCGGGGCTTTTTGTCCTTCAAGTCTCCTTCACCAAGTGTCTGTTGACTAAGATGTGGACCAGCATCCTGTCAGACGCCGGGCGGGAGGGAGGGGGTGGTTATGAAACATGCATCTGTCTTTTAAAACATGCCACAGCACTCATCTTTTTCCCAAAAAGCTGCAGGTCAGTTAGAATCTTGGAGCAACCATTTTCCACTGCTCAGCAGTCCTGATCACTGGCTTCATGCCCAAGGTATTTGATAAGTCATTTTATGTGTGATAAAGGCTGGTGTTTCCTTTAGGCCCGGCAGGGAGAACGCAAGTGAGACAGCCATCCATCATCCAGGGCCCACACAAGCCAGCCTGAATCCCTTGGAGGAGATGCTAGGGATCCTGAGTCTGCTGCCACTAGGCATGAAAGGCATATTCTGTGATCTCTGAGATCATCGGGCAACACAGGGGGATTCTGGGCAGTCTACTTGAAGGCAGGGCAGGCACCTGGTCTGCATTCCAGAGCTCAGTACAGTGAAGATGTATCAAATATCTGGTAGGTGCCAGGCATGGGCATTGTGCTAGAAGCCAAAGATAGAGATGCATGGGCCACAGGACAGTCCTGGAGGATCTTACAATCTCCCGAAGGAAGACTGTGCACACAACTTAACACAGGACTGTGGTCAAGCAACAGCCATGAGGCTCAGAGAATGGAGAGTAGAATCAGCTGTCTCTGCTTGGGGATTAGAGAGGCCTCTGGTAGAAGCTGAGGTCTGAACAGAATGGAGTATGCAGCTGATGGGGCAAGTGAGGAGAACAGGATGGTCCAAGCAGGGAATCATATTGACAAGAGGATGGAGGGTGAAGCATTGGATATGTGGG
Organism: Tarsius wallacei; assembly: GCA_963574415.1. Taxonomy (NCBI): domain Eukaryota; kingdom Metazoa; phylum Chordata; class Mammalia; order Primates; family Tarsiidae; genus Tarsius; species Tarsius wallacei. The sequence goes on along the minus strand of CAUYQG010241924.1, from coordinate 957 downwards.
AAGAAGCACATGCAGTCACTGGATCCCAAAATCTAAGGGAGAGAGTGGCAGGAGGTAGGATAGGAGAGGTAGCCTGAGGCTAGATTACAGAGGGATATATAAAATATGTTAGATGGCTCCAACACTCTCTGGGAGTTTTCAGACTGTGTTTGTGAAAGCCCTGGGGCTCTTCAGTGGTACCTTAGAATAAGGAGCAAGACTGACCGGACGGGACACTCATCAGAGCATCTAAGCTCTTACCACTTTTATATATTGGGGTTTCATTTGGAAAAAAAGTTCTAAAGCTTAAAAAATTTATAGCTACTGTGGCCTTAGCTAATGAGGGGTTTGTGTAGAGTTTGGAGCAAAGGAAAATTTGATGGAAGTGTGGGGTCTGAAACTGAGGGGCGCAGGCCAAGAGGCAGGGATGACAGTTGGAAGACTATTGCAATACTCAAAGAAAGACAAATAGAATCGGAAAACTGAAGAAGGGATTACATGGTGAAACCGATGGGACTTGCTGATTATTAGCATAGAGAGTGAGGGAGCTACTTAGAATGATGACTGGTTTAGGGCTCTGGTCAGTGGATACATGCTGGTGCCTTTAGCTGGGAAATGAAGAGGGGAAGGAGCACATTTGGGCAGACAGATGAGGAGGAGTGTGTTGGCCAGGGGGAGTCTAACACACTAGAGCATCCAGTAGAGCATCCAGGTGGAGATACGCAGGTGACCATTTGACAGCGTCTTATACATCTTGATACAGTTCAACTTTTTTTAAAAAATTATTTTAAAGACGTAGGGTACCATTCAGGGTTAGGTATACAAATATTCATTTTACAGTTACCCTTGTTGATAAGGTGTGCCCCACCCCCTTTTCTTTCCTTTTTTTTTTTCTTGGCAAAACTAATTCATGATGGTGTTGAGTGGTTTTGTCAAGTTACATGTGGTTGCCTTTATTCTTGTGATTTTTACCAGCTT
>CAUYQG010241918.1:0-12140 GCA_963574415.1 Tarsius wallacei | reverse complement strand
AGCCGGGCTCGGTGGCTCAGCCTGTAATCCCGCGCCTTTGGGAGGCTGAGGTGAGTGGATTGCCTGAGCCCCCGGGTTCGAGACCCGCCTGGGCAACTTGGCGAGACCTCATCTCTACAATAAATTAAAAAAAAAATCAGCCGGACATGGTAGCACGTGCCTGTAATTCTGGCTACACGGAAGGCTGAGGTGGAAGGATCGCCGGAGCCCAGCAGGTCGAGGCTGCGGTGGCCGGGAGCGGCCACTGCACTCCAGTCTGGGCGACAGAGTGAGACTCCAACTTAAAAAAAATAATAATAATAATTGAAACAGCCTCGTATTGGTACAAGAACAGGCATATAGACCAATGGAACAGGATAGAGATTCCAGAAGCAAAACCTCAATTTCTCAGCCAACGTATCTTCAACAAAGCCTCCACCATCAACCACTAGGGAGAGGAGAACCTATTCAGTAAATGGTGCTGGGAAAACTGGCTGACCACATGCAGAAGATTAAAACAAGATCCCTACCTATGATCATACACAAAAATCAACTCTAAGTGGATCAAAGACCTAAACGTAAAACTATAAGAACCTTAGAACACGCAGGAGACACCCTTATGGAAATTGCAACTGGCAACCAACTCCTGTTCAAAACCCCAAGCACCCATGCCGTAAGAAATAAGATAGACAAGTGGGACCTCATCAAACTGACAAGTTTCTGCAAAGCCAAAGTAACCTTTGAGAGAGTAAGGAGACAGCCCACAGACTGGGAAAAATATTTGCCAACTGTATATCTGACAATGGCCTAACATCTAGAATCTACAAGGAACTCAAACATGCTGGAAAAAAAACAAAAAAACAAAAAACAGTCCCATTACAAAGTGGGCAAAAGATATGAATAGACACTTCTCTGAAGAAGATATATGAGCAGCCAACATGAAAAAATGCTCTGCCTCACTAGCCGTCAAAGAAATGCAAATTAAAACCACACTGAGATATCATCTAACTCCAGTCAGGATGACCATCATCTATAACTCAAAAAACAACAGATGCTGGAGAGGATGTGGGGAAAAGGAAACACTTCTACACTGTTGGTGGGAGTGTAAACTAGCTCAGCCTCTGTGAAAAACAGATTGGTGGTTCCTAAAAGATCTAAAATTTGACCTCCCATATGACCCCGCAATCCCCTACTGAGAATATACCCAGAGGAACTCAAATCACTCTATGAAAAAGATACCTGCACACTCATGTTTATTGCAGCATTATTCACAATAGCAAGAACATGGAACCAACTGTGCTGCCCATCAAAAGAGGACCAGATAAAAAAATGTGGTACATATAACAATGGACTATTACGCAGCCATAAAGAAGGACAAAATTATGAACTTCACAGCAACTTGAATGGACTGAGAGTCTATAATACTGAGTCATCTATCACAGAAACAAAGAACCGAGTATCACATGTTCTCACTCATAAGTGGACCTTGAACAATTACTGTAATACTATAAGAAAGGGATTGGCAGTAGTGGGAAACTGCCAGGGGTGGGGGGAGACACACCTCATCAACAAGGGTACCTGCATAATGAACACTTGCATACCTAACCCTGAGTTGTACCCACATATTTAACATAAAAAAGAAGAGAAAAAATAAATAAAAAGTAGATCATTCTCCTTGTAAACTAGGAAATAAGACAGACAGCTGATAACCTTTCTTTTCATCTCTATAAGCAGATAATGGCCTTAATTTCCACAGAAATGTGAGACCAATAATTAGCACAATTTAACAAATTCAACAACATATAGCAATAATAATAGGAAATGACAAGGCTGTATCTTGGATTTACATAACAACTTTTCTCTGAAGAAAAGCTAATAACAAGGCTGGTGTTAGTGCCTCCTCTGTCTTAGTTAGACAAAAGAAGGTTCTTGTAAACACCATGTCTTTGGTTTAACTTATGTCATTTGGATGGGCAATTTCCAAATTTGTGCTTTGTAATATCCACTGCATTATAAAAAGCTAAAGCGATAAAAAGATGGCTCAGAGCACTATCCAGGTGTAAGGAATTAGCAGTTCTTTGGATTTGCTGAGAATTTACATGTGAAATCCTCATTAATGCTAATGTGAGTTCTGTAACTGTGTAAATCTCTCATATCAATGAAAAAAACATGCAATCTGGAGGACTTTAATTGACAGTCTATTAACTCGCTATGATTCTTAGAAAATTCATTTCCCTTTTGTTCACTGTCCTGTCTTTCCACCCCACTGCCCCCACAATGAAAAATAAGTATTCATTGTGAAAATCATTGTAGCTCTTTCTCCTTGACCAAGCTCAGAATGGGAACTATAAGTGTGACATGACCTTTTAAAACATTTTTCAGCCAAATCCTTTGCTCTCTCTGGCTGCCATGTGACAGCAAGGGCTTCTGGCCTCTGGGGCACTAAGCACTCATAAAAATTCCTTCTTAGTAATTATTGTTATGATTTCCCATTTGGTAAGTGGAAATATTGTTCATCTAGGCTAAGATGCCATGCCCTGTGTCCTCCTCCCAACAGCTTACAAAATGGTTCTGACACTGCTTCAAAATATCAACTTCTGTCCTTGAGTTGCTGTTGGCCGTGGTGAGGAAGGAGGGGGAGTTCTTCTAGACTGTCAGTTTTAAGAAATATATATGGCATGGTCATGGATGCAAAAGTGGAAGCTGAGATCAGTAGAGCTGTGGTAAGTCTGAGACATATGAAGGAAACTTGAAAAAATATTGAGGCAATCATGAGGAAGGAGCTGGGACCCAGGAGCCAAGGTGAAGGTTGGTATGAACATTACAGAATTGGGATCAAGGTGGGAAGCCAGAAATCAAATGTCAGAGCAAAGCAACATGTTAGAACCAGCTAAGCAAGCTAGAGTCAGGGCATAAAGGCAATATAAGGCACAGTGTGTTCAGGAAGTCAGAAGTCCAGGAAGTAGATTAGCACCAGGAAGTCATAAACATCAGGGGTGGAGCAAGGTGGAAAAATGAAAACTCAAGCCAGTAGATAGACTCCAAGAGGACTACAAGAAGAGGAAAAAAAGGGAAGAGCAAGCAACTACTATGAAAAGGACCTGGGCAAATGAGCCATTTTGCTTTGACTTGTGCAAAGGGTTTTTGTGATTCTAGTGAAGGCAGAAACCAATGCTTGTATAGCCAACCCTCACTGAACACAGAACTGAGAGTCTGTGAAAGACAAAAATACCAAATTTTAGCAGAAAGATCTTGACTTGAATGTAAACAGAGATACTGGGAGAAAATCCAAAGAGGCACAGATAGTCCTTCAATGTCAAGGAGTGATAATATTCTATTATCTTGAATTCTGCTGAACAAAAAGAAAGTTGAACTATCTTTTAGCCCAACAAGTCCACTCATTTTCAGATTTCAGAAGTGCTACTACCGGTGGAGTAAAGAAGCCATGTTTCTCTAAAGTTATGTTGACCAACCAAGAGTACACGTGGGAGGGTGACATTAGAATTTCCAGGGGGTAATATACAGTCCTGGTGACCTTTGGTGTGTATGTGCATGTTTTAATGTGTTTTACTCTCAGTTATAGACAGATGAGTTAATCACATTCCTTGGTTCATAGAACATCATCAAAATTGATCACTAAATGTATTCATTTATTTATTTCCCCATTCCCATCCTCCATCCCCATAGCCAAGAATTTTAATGCTACTATGAATCTTTTTAAATGTATATTGTTGTGTACATTTACTTCCTCCTATTTGTACTGAGATATACTTATATACAGTAAAATGCACATCTTAGGCTATGGATACTAAACTGTGACATTCTGAATATATGCTCAATTCTAGCCAAGAAAAAGAAGAGATTAGTGTAGACTGATTAGGCCTAAAGCATTTTTGTGGAGGATTTGGAACTCTGATAACCCAAAGATACATTAAGTAGAAAAACAAGAGATATGAAGTAATAAGAAGTTTAGGATAAGAGATCTTTCAGTGTGACATTTTCCTATTCACTAATCTTCAATCACTCAGTCATTAAATATTTATTCACCACAAACTGTGTTCCAGACACTGTGAATATAGTGAAGGAGAACATAAACATATTCCCTGTCCTCATGTACCTTAAGGTCGAATGAGAAGGATGAAGATTAATTATAGTCAAATAAATATAGAATGGCACACTTTTGGTAAGTATTATGCAGGAGGACAGAAGATGGAGCACAGAGCAGGGACAACTGAATAGTCTGAGGGCTCAGGGAAAGCTTCTCTTGCTGAGTCCCTTGGTCTAAGGTCACAGTGTTTGTCAGGTTTCCTCATATAATCATCAATCTCTTCTCCCTCCTCTTAACCCTTCAAGGCTTAGAGGAGATAATCAAATCTTGCTGTATGCTATCCTTTATGGGCTCCCTATATACTGCCTTTACCTTTGTAAGTAGTACCTTTAGGGACTATTCAAATTATCCAATCTGAGTGTTCCATCTCTTCCCTGTCAAAACCCAGAATGAATCTAATTGCCTCCTCTATTCCTCTTCCTTTCATTACTTTTCTTCATAGCACGTACTCTATCTGACCTACTATATAAAGCCTACTATGTATTTTACTTTTTGTCTTATTCATTGTCTGCCTCTTCCAGTCAGATTGTCAGATCCATTAGAACAGGAATTTTTACCTGTTTTGTTCACCTTGCACATGCTAGGCATTCAATAAGTATTTATTGAATGACTGAATAAATGCATGACTGCAGAGGTAGACAGTCACAAGGTCATGTAAGATGGAAGTTTGGATTTTACTTATGTGCAATGGGAACCCATTTAAGAAGAATTTTATGCAAAGGAGTGATAGGATCTCATTTAAGTTTTAAGATCGCTATGAGTGGAGATTGTGGGGGGACAAAAATAGGATTTGAGAGACCAGTTAAGTGGCCCTTGCAATAATAGTACAAGTGAGAGCCTAGAGTAAGGTGGTGGTGGTGGTGATGGTGGTGGTAGAGGAGAAGAGATATGACACAAGAGAGAGACTCTTCCTGGAGGATTCTCAAACTGTAGGTCATAAATTGAACTTGTTTGTTAGTCAGGGTTGGATTGGTTTGTCTGGGGATATTCTCAGTACCCCAAGCAATGATGTCAGCAGGATTTACCCAGATTTTTCATGCTCTGAATAGATTTGCTAGATTTTAGCAATTCAGAACATGTGGATAAAATTTTGAAAAAAAAATCTTCATTTGGAATCCTACTAGACATGAAATTTTCACAAGGGCATAAAACCCTACATTCCTTATATTCAAAACTGAGATGTCAATGCATGTTAAGAGCTTCTGAATAATATGACTTTTAAATAAGAACCTGAGTATTCAAAATAAAACAATATAGAAACCATTAATCCAAATGGTAATCTACCGTCTATGCTGTGCAGCCAAAAGATTAGTCTTCTTTTTTCTTCTAGAAAATACTCTATGATTCCATTAGCACATAATATGTTTCAAAAAAGTGATTTCACATGTAGACAAATTCCAGCTCAGTCACAAGCAACTGTATATCAATGTTTCTGAAATGGAATTAAAAGTTAACAGATGATAGGAGTCCTTCTCTTGTCAGGGTAGATATTTAGAATATTTTTACCCCATACATTATCCATTACAGAAAAAAATGGAATTTGACCTCATTTATTATGCCGGGCAAGTTCAAAGGGCTTTTAGGAGAAAGCAAAGAACTTAAGTCCTTACTCTTTATGAATTAAGTTATTTTCATAATAGCATCTATAATTCTTAGTCTTTTGGCAGTTTGAAATAAGAACATTACACCATATTATTCTCTGGATCTTTAGGGTAGATGGAAGATACCTCAGCACAGGCTTACTGACGAAATAATAAATGTTGATAGGATCCCTATGAACGAAGTCAAACAGCAACAAAGACTAAATCAGATCGGGACCTATCTATCAGTATCTATATTTCCTGCACGTAGAGTTCTGTAGGATCCATGAGATAAAATGTTACTTTGGGGAATTAACGTTTAAAGTACCAATTCCATAATAAGAGGGTTAGAAGGAGCCTGGAAGGGATGAAGGTTAGAAACCTCACATGGGACAATCAGAGAATATCACTAAAGCCAAAACAGTGGTTCCCAAGTGCTTGTTTATGAATTCATGCCAATTCCTGTTGAGGATTTTATTTGACCGGGGTTGAAATGAGAAGGACATGGACAATGAGTGTTTTACACAACCCTTAAAAAATCCAATATTTTTATTGTGAGGTTGTGTTCCATTTATTTCTTTTTAAAATAAATATCTTTCATAAAATAAAAATGTAAGCCAATGGTAGGAGAGTTTTGACTTTTTAATGTCCTTACTTGGCAAGATAACCTGTTGGCAACCCTATATCAGTTCATTTATTTGGTGGGGTGGAGGGAATTTTATTAATATGTGAAATCTAAATCTGGTGACCACTGGCCTAGACAATTTTTAAGATCCCCAAATATTGAATGATCTAAGTCCAAGGCAAATATCACACTCTTCTTCCTTTGAGCCCTTGTAGCATGTTACCAAGACAAGTATTATGGCACTAACAACCTTATCTCCTCGTCTCCTCCATTAATGTGAAGTGAAAGGAGGAATGAACACTCTTACTGCTCCCAGTGTGTCACTGCAGTTGCTCTTGCCTATGTACTGGCCTTAGAAGCAACACAAAGCTCCCCACAACAAAAGTGACATTTTTGCATCTATTCAGTGTGAATACAAAGCGGCTGCCTGTGCCTATGAACCCAACCATTCCAAGGTTATTCATTCCACTATTGGACAGCCTAGATGGCTAGAAAGTGTTTCATTATATTGAACTCAAATATTCCATTCTGTAATTTTCATCTATTGATCTTAGCTCTGTACAACAGGGCAACATTAAAGCTAATCCTTCCCTTGTATCAGAAGACTATGAACATGTCTACCTCTGTCAAAGTGTGTTTATTCTTTTGGGTGCCATCACTGCATCTCAGAACCTTGTTTTGGGGGGGGGGTTGTTGTTTTTTTTTAGAAACAGAGGAGTCTCCCTCTTTTGCCCAGGTTGAATGCAGTGGAATGATGATGACTCACTACAGCCTCGAACTCCTGGGTTCAGGTGATCCTCCTGCCTCAGCTTTCCAAGTAGCTTGGACTATAGGCACTTGCCACCACACCCAGCTAACTTTTAAATATTTTGTAGAGATGGTATCTTACTGTGTTGCACAGGCTTGTCTTGAACTCCTGGTCTCAAACAATCCTCCTGTATCAGCCTTTCAAAGCACTGGGATTATAGGCATGAGCCACTGCACCCAGTCAAATCTGAAATAATTACTAACAATTTGAGTTGCCTAATACATAAGTTGCATTTTAACCCTAGGAAGTTCTCCACCATTGCAGGTGTGTGCATAGCATGGCCAACCATTGGGCAGGAGCTCAAACTTCAGATTTGAGAGATTTGACTAGATGACATTTGTTACTACTAACACAGAAAGTCTCCCCAAAAGTGCTGGGATTATAGGCATGAGTCACCATGCCCTGTCACAGAACACAAATGGTAAGCCTCTATGAATTCTGAGATTAATCTTCTTCAAGGAAGACTTCTCAAAGCCCTCTTTATGCCCTGATCTGAACTCAGTCTGGATATGGCCAATTTTTAGTCATTCATTGCCTCCTCTGATAGAAACACTTTCTGGAATTTGTTCTTATGCTTATAAATAGTTTTTCTGAATGTATTAGTTACATTGGAGTCATAATATACACACATATGGAATTATTAAAGTGATCCATTCATTTGTTCATTATTTGGGGAAAGACTGTATACCTCCTATATATACGGCACTTTGGGCACAGAGAGGGTATATGAATATTGAAAACATGTTTTTTGCATTCAAGCAGCCTTAAAAATAATTCAGAAATGAATAGTATAAGAAAGCATTTGGCAGTAATGGGAAACTGTCGGGGGGGGGGGGATTGGCAGTTGAGGGAAACTGCTAGGGGAGGGAAGGTTATGCCTCATTAACAAGGGTACCCACATAATCAATGTTTGTATACCTAACCCTGAATTGTACCCCACATCTTTATAATAAAAAAACAATTGCTTTTTTTTTTTTTTTGAGTTGGAGTCTCACTCTGTCACCCAGACTGGAGTGTAGTGGCCGCTTCCGGCCACTGCAGCCTCGACCTGCTGAGCTCCGGCGATCCTTCCGCCTCAGCCTTCCAAGTAGCTGGAACTACAGGTGCGCGCTACCACGCCCGGCTAATTTTTTTTATTTATTGTAGAGATGAGGTCTCACCAAGTTGCCCAGGCGGGTCTCGTACCTGCGGGCTCAGGCAATCCACTCACCTCAGCTTCCCAAGGCATGGGATTACAGGCTGAGCCACCGAGCCCGGCTATAAAAAATAGTTAAAAAATAACTTGGAAATGAGAAACATGCAAAAGCATAATAAAATAGCTTACATTTACATAACACTATGGGCCAAGCATGTGCTTAACACTTTACACATTTTAACTTTTTTATTCCTCACAATCCTATGGGGGGTGCTATTATTATCCTCGCCATTTTTCAGATAAGAAAAGTGAGACATTAATACATTAAGTATATTACTCCCAAGTCACACCACTAATGCATGGTAGAGCTAGCACCAAACTTTGACAGTCAGACTCCAGAGCTCGAGCTATTAACCATCAAGCTACAATGCAGAATACAAATATGTAAAACATATCATTAAAGTTAGAACTCTACATAATTGCCAAGAAATACAATCAGGGATGGGGGCTGTGAGTGTGGGGAGGGTTGTAATTGTGTTTGGAGGAGTGGTTGGTTAAAAAAGTCTTCCTATAATAAACGAGTCTAGTGCCATGCCTTAAATGAAAAGGAATGCAGTTGATTGTCAGACTTGCTATTCTTAACCTCTGCCATTTGAATAAAAAAAAGACCTTAACAGGATTTAAAACAATTATCCCATGATAAGGTTGTCTGGTTCTTGGTCTCACATATAAATTTGAAGCAATGCTGGCACATGCATTCTGCAAGGACACATAATTAAAAGGAAGTAAAGGCTGATTTATAAGACTTTATGAAATGGACCATAAACTTTAGAAATTGGCCATAGCAGTTAGAGATGCAGTTAATCTTCTAGGATTGAAGAGTGAGTTAACTATTCAGAAGAAATTACTGATAGAGAAATCAATATATCTTGGTTAATTTAAGACCCTGGAGTAAGAACGGTGGGAAAGTGGCAAGGGAAGAGGGAAAAAAGTCAATTCCTTACAATAGCAAATGCATTGGACATTAATCATCACCAAATATTATTTGAAAATAGCAATAAAAATTACTAGGTTGTTTTTTCCTTTCAACGAAGATAGTGTATTCACTTAAAGTTGATGGAGCTTATCTGGTTTCATCATTTTGATACCCTTTATCCAAATTTTTTTTAATCCCTAAATGGCACTACTCTTGCTTTCTCGTTTCTATTTGCAAATTTCTATATTACATATGGGCAATTTTAAAGGAACAAAAGGGGAATAACGGTATCTTGAAAATATAGGTCCATTTACTTTCAGAACCATCATTCTTCTGTAAGTAGTTTGTATAAATAATTAAACAATTGCTTTTCATCAAACTCATGGTTTTGATCTTGGAGCTTTTCACTTCTTTTTAGCCAGCTGAGCCTAAAATTAACTATGAAAACCCAAATCACAATCACTTTATGAAGCTATTCATGGTATGTTCTTTTACCTATTATTAACACATGAAAAAGTAACTGATTCAGCAAAGAATTTCTTTTTTAAAAATCAACCATTAGGTTTTTAGTCTCTTTGGGTCTAATTTATGCACTGAATATGTTTAAGACAGGTGACCATTCAGTAGATAGCACAGCATGGCTATGTTTCTACAGCAACAACAAACATTCCAATAAAAGTGAAAATTTTCAATTATCCAGAGGGTTTCAAAATACTAGACTCCTTGTATCCTTTAGTAGAACATCTTGGCTAAAGCTTTTACTGCTACCTGACTTTTTCTTATTCATCCTTGTCACTGAGCACTTGGAGTCTGTGATAAGTTGTACTGGTCTTCATGATTGCGTGGACATGTCTTAGAGTCCAGATCCTAACAGGTGGAAACTGTATTTCTCTCTTGCATACCTGGAGTCTAGCATAAAGTTGATCTCCGTAGATGCTGATGATAACAATGTAAGTATATCAATGTGTCATTCAAGGCTCTCAGGGATCAACAAACGAGAACAAAATTGACCAAGTAAAACTTTATATTTGCCTAGATTTATACACAGGATTGAATATTTAGGCATTTTCTTTAGCCATGTTTTATAAATAGCAGTGAATCAGAAACACTCAACCAGAATTTAAAAGATCCAACAAGCTTCTGTGCAAGCTTCAGGATAATACCATGAAAAATGCAAGAAACAAATGTTTACTGAGCACCTACTACATCCCAAGTTTTGTGGTGTGTACTAGGAAATCAAGAAAGGATCCATTTTCTCAAAGCGCTTTTGAACCAGTGAAGGAGACAGACAAGTAAATGAACAACCATTGACTACCTCTGGCCATTCAAAGGCTGTACTGCAGAAGAATGCCACAATTGGATTCAGTCGTCTGAGTTCCTGTCTGCTTTGACCTAGATATATCTGTCCCTGCATGTTCTGAACACCCTCCAAAAAGAAAAACTCCACCAGGGAAGAATAGTCACACCCATGAAGTGAACCAGCTAAGCAATTCCATACAAGGTGGAGGCAGAAAATGGAGGTTATGTAAGTAGACTGTGAATGCCCAATATATCACATTTCCATTGCACAGGATTAAGATGCAGTTGTGTAAATCATATCAGAATCTCCTAAATGGTTACCAGAGTTGATGGATACAGTTGTTAGAAATTCTTCTGCACTGACATTATGTTCAACAGATGGTGTTTTTCAATTTATATTTCAATTAGAAGTTAACCATATTCCAAGAAAGGTGAACTTATGAACTCGGGCTTTAAAAAAAAATCTCTTTATCCATCAGCATCTGGACAAGGCTTGCTAGATTCCCTCTGTTAAGCTCATCTCAGTCTAAGAAAATTGCTACCACCTATTGATAAGAAAGAAAAACAAATCCCTCCCCCACCCAAACACAAATAACAACAATATTAATAACATAAAATACCCAAAGGGTTCACATTTCCCATGCTGCAGCTACAGTTAATTCTTTGCCTTTTTATTTATTATGTCCTTGTTTCTTCCCTGGAGGAATTTTTCTTATGGGAAACGGGGTGTTGTTTCAGTTTGATTTTTCTCATTAAGTCCAAAAGCCTCGGCCAATTATTTGCTCTAAAGAGGTAGAGAAACAAAGAGCTGAAACTTTTAATTTTTAGTCCTGTTAAATATATATCTATATATACACATGGAGAGATAGCAGCGATGCGGAGTAGTCAGAAGATCAGAGGCTTTCGAGGTCCTTAGATATGGGATTGAGTTCCATGTCCATCACTTTCTCATTCATTCAATAATGATGAAAAACAGACACCGACTATACATGCCTGGGACTATTCTAAGTGAAAGACGTATTGATACATTTATCAAAATCTCTACCCTCATAGCATTTCCATTTTTGCCTGGGAGAAAGACAATAAACAAGTAAACAAATATACAAACAATTTAACTTCAGATACTTAGCAGTAATGGTTGTGAAGAGAAAGAAAACCAGGTAAAGGAATGGAGGATCTTTTACATGGAAAGCCTGTAACAAGTTTTGTAACTAGCTATGTAACAAGATGCAAGTTGTTAATCTTTAAGGGTCAGTTTTCTCATCTGGAAAATGGGGATGATAATTGTCTTGACCTCATAAGATTGTTGGGAGAGTTAGAAATAGAAATAACAAGCCGGGCTCGGTGGCTCAGCCTGTAATCCCGCGCTTTGGGAGGCTGAGGTGAGTGGATTGCCTGAGCCCGCGGGTTCGAGACCCTCCTGGGCAACTTGGCGAGACCTCATCTCTACAATACATCAAAAATTAGCCGGGCGTGGTAGCGCGCGCCTGTAGTTCCAGCTACTTGGAAGGCTGAGGCGGAAGGATTGCCGGAGCCCAGCAGGTCGAGGCTGCGGTGGCCGGAAGCGGCCACTACACTCCAGTCTGGGTGACAGAGTGAGACTCCAACTCAAAAAAAAAAAAAAAGAAAT
>CAUYQG010241917.1:0-23952 GCA_963574415.1 Tarsius wallacei | reverse complement strand
CGTCTTTTCAAATGGCCATTCAATAATTATTATTAAATGACATAATGAACAATGAAAAAATTGATGTATAGATGAATGAATAAATAAATGAAAAATCCCAAACCAATATATTATTTATAAAATATTTCTTCTATGAAATATATATTCTTCTTAATATTATGCTGTTTACTTTTTCTATCTAATGATAAATGCTGTAATGGAGGTGGTTATCTCATGGCTTTCTTGGAATGCCATATAATTTCTAGTCCAATAACTTGCACATCGTAAGTACACAATGAACATTTGATGAATGAATGTATGAATATAAATGTCAATATTTTAAACTGACATTTCCATTTATATAATTTAAATATAAATGCAAATTACTAAATATAAAAACCAGGGCATTTTAAATATAATTTAGCCACTGCTTTTGGGAATGAGTAAAATAATCTGTCACTCCAAATTGATTTCCTTGTATAAATTAGATCTTTATTAAGTATTTACAGATTTACACATTTATAAAAGGAAGCCATCAGTCTCATCTATTCTATATCTTTTAGAAGAGGGTCAATCTATGTTTAATTTGCTGCTACAAGCTTGAAGGTGAACATTTATTTATAAGCATTCAATGACTTATCTAGGTACTTTAAAGAATAGTGTCTATTCTTAAGTTGCTCACTATTTATATGAGGGAGAAACTTGGAATATTCACTATTGTACATACTGAAGGATTTATCAAATTTCTAATAAAATCACACTAAATCATATATGAACATAATTTAATGTTCTTTTGTTATTAGCATAGTGTGCTGATACTGAATAACTTTTAAATGAAATAATAATTGATTCAATTACTCTAGCATAATAAAATAGAATAAAAATTGCATCAATTTTCATTTAAAATCAGCATTATGATACTATATTAAGATCCTCTTTATTTGTATTCCTTAAGAATTTCAATTCTGTTTTTTTTAAACATGTTGGTATTCAATAATTTTTATCTGAATTAAATAGTTATATATGCCAGTTATTTTAGAGGATGGAATTTTGAATTAGGAATCTGGCTCCTATACTCAAAAGACCAATTACATAATTTCTAAGTCAAAATATATTTAAAGTTAACCTGTTTTAAATGACCATACTTGTTGATGTATATATTTAGAAACATGATATAAAAATGAAATGACACCATTAAATCAAAAGATAAAATATTATTAGCACTATTAACTAAACAACTCCCAAATACAAATCCCAGAGTTGGATACCTACTAATGCAAAGAATCATGGTCAGTCTGGTCGTTTTAAATATTAAAATATGTAAAACTCATTATCTACCTAATGAAGTATACAGTCAATGAATGTACTATTTTTAATCCCCACAGCACATCTAGGTGGCTGCCAGTTGATATTTATTCTACCTGTCTTAGGGATAACAGGTTACTTAGTCATATGCTGCCTTCTTTACATAATGCAAATTCACATCTCCGTTTTGTCTTAAGTTATGGCATAAGTTCTCCTGATTTGAGTTATTTCAACCCTTTCAATAGACAACATGATAATATGAAAAGAAAAATTGATTTTCACTAAGAAAAATATTTAAAAACTCTAATCCAAATTTCTACTTTCAAGATTGGGGGAGAGGAGTGGGAAATTGAGCTTTTTAAGACTAAGAGCTCTCTATTTTCATTTTATTTCCATTTTGTTCAAATCAGTGGAACCTCCAAAAGTGAACTGAAGAACATTTCAAATGGCCAAATACGTCTTATTCTGAAAGAATGAGCTTTGTGAACTGGAATCAGACCAAGGTGCTTTTTAAATTTGTTATGTTTATGAGGGCTCGTGATAAAGAGACTCTCAATCTCTTAAGAATGAAAAGTTACTTATCATTCCAAAGTCTGAGTCTGTCTGCTTTAGGTTTCTTTTGGTTTTTTTGTTTGTTCTTTAAGCAGGGCATTTTATTAATCTCTTCAGGGTAATCCTTTCTAGTGGTGACTCATGGTCATGGAGATAATGATGGCAGTTTGTAGCCTACACTAGCTGCCAGCTCTCCTTTGAGAATGTCCATTCAATCAGTAAGTATTTATGGCATGCCTGTTATTTTCAGAACAAGATGTTAAAATTACAAGAATTCAAATATAAAGGAGTAACAGTTTGAAGCTTACAGTCAGTTAGGGAGATGAAATGTATACTACATGGAGAATGTCCCTGGAGAGACACAATGTTTGGAATTCCTAACCTCTGGCATTTGGTAATTCACTGATGTTGCAACTAAGAGACTTGCTCTCCCACCTCCCTATCTCTAGCTGAGCTACCAGTTCTCTGACTTCCATTGGAAGTTTTTCTTCTTTTTTTTTTTAAAGCATATGTTAGTTTCTTATCTTTCTAACATGGGTTAGATGTAACTTTGCTTAAAGGCATAAGAACTCATTCCTCTGAGAATCTTTAAGTCCATGAGTTAATAAATACCCAATATATTTGAACTTAATTGAAATAAATGATCACAAGTTGATAAATACTTTATATAAATATATCAATAGTATATATATAAGATTTATATATAAATATAAAATTTGACTATATACATTCACGAGTATATAAGTATATATATATATATACACACACACACACACATATATATACACACACATGCATACACACATGTATATTTAAACTTTCAATAACCGACTCCCAAAATGTAGACTGCTTTCAGCATAGGTTTGAAGAAAGAACACCCATCTAACTCCTATTTTTAGAATCAGAAGACTTGGATTAAAACCTGGCTCTGATATCTGTGTGACTTTGAGCAAGGTATTAATATCCTTCATCTTTGGTTCCCTCATTTATTTAATGAGGACAATATCTACTTTAGGGGCTGTTGTGAAAATAAAATCCACTTATATAAGAGCTCTTTTTGTCCAATTCACATAAAGCACAGAACAAATTAAAGTATTATTATTTTATAAGATGAGAGCTTTTAGAATCTGAATAAAATTAGATTTTATTTGCCCCATAAATAAGTGAAAATTTTGACAGCTATAAATTGAAATGCTTCATATTCTGGAGTTCCCAGGAACATGTTTTTAGTTACTGAAATACCTAACTACTGAAGGGAAACGTGGGTATTTTGGTTGTCCTGCCAGACGCTAAGAAAAAATGAATTCCATTCTATTTATTGCTATGTGTTCTAAAATACGTTTGGCATGGTACCCAACACCGAGAAACACATAACAAGCCATCCTAAAACTCTGAGCAATTTACAAATTCTTGTAATCATAGAGAGAATTCCTCATTTTTTAACCCAACAGGATTGTGCCTTGCCCTTTCAGTGTTTCCTACAAGGGATTAGACTAAACCAAATCCTTCACGAGGAGCTGGTAAAGTGCCATTGTTTTAAAAGGCCAACATGAGCCTATATATTCCTATGTTCTTCATATTACCTTATCGTTCTGCACAATTACACTTGATGTTCACATTTTCAGGTTGACTGGATTTTATCAATTCATGGCAGTTTTCTGTTTAATTATAGAGAAAGGTGTTTTCCCCCTCATTCTTATTCTGCACATTTGGGACTCAATTTTATCTTTTCAAACATTCTGTTGTTTAGTACAAAATTTAATCAAGCTGGTTTATGACTCCCTGCCTTTCCTTTCCTCCACCAGTTCTATGTTTTTCTGAAAGTCAGCTGTGCCCCAGGGCAACAGTTCCATGGTTCCTACAGGAAAGATAAAAATTTGACTCCGATGGTCAGGTTAATTATTGCTATCACTGCTCTATAGACTTCCAATGGCTTCACTCCTATGAGCTAGGGTTAAGCTTACAGATGGAAATAAGCCAGATTGTGCAGTACTTTGAAACACTGAAAAGATAATAGTCTGCATAAATTGTTTTTTTTCTTAATATTGAAGGAAACTCTCATAAAGCATTTCATTTATTCATTCAGAAAATCTTGATGAAGAACCTGTTATTTCCAAGGCTTAGACTGGAATTCAAGAGGATCAACAATCTCAGTGAAGATAAATTTATTGAGAAAGTACTAAAAATTCTGGGCATGGACATAAGAACAGATACCAATCTTCATGTAATCATTTTCTAGATGTGAAAAGTGTTTATCCATATAGCAAGAAATTATAATTATCAACCCCCATGAAGGCCCAGTGGAACTCTCAATAATGAAGATAGTTGATTGTTAGCAACTAAATATCGGCATCCCTCCAAATTCATATGTTGCAGTGCTAACTGCCATTGTGACAATATTTGGAAGTGGAGTTTTGGGGAGATAATTAGGTCACAAAAATTGGGCTCCCATTCTGGGATTAGTGTACTTTTAAGAAGAAGAGACACTAGAGCTTTCTCTTTCTTCAACATATGAGGATACAGAGAGAATGCAGTGTCTGCAAGCCAAGACATCTCTTGCCAAAAAAGAATCTGCTAGCACCATGGCCTTGGACTTCCCAACTCCCAGAACAATAAAAAATAAATACCTGTTGTTTAAGTCACCCAGTATATGTATTTTAAGTAGCCTGAGCTTACCAAGACACTGATATTTGTGCAGTGATTAGCCTTTCAAAAAGGGCTTTTCCATGTGTTATTCCATTGAATCCTAACAAAAATCTGATATGGAAGGTATGAGGTGCCCAATTTTACAGATAAGAAACCAAAGAGTCAGAGAGATTAAATAATTTGCTATGGGTCTCACTGTCACTATGAGGCAGAGTCAAGACTTGAACCAAGTGTTTTCATTTTAGATTCAGTGCTTTTAGGACTATATTACTAAAGAAAAAAGGCCAAAAAATCTCAGGGATATAAAAGTAGACATTGTGAAGACGATAAACCAACATCAGCAACCATCTGTTTCCTGAATTCATTTTATGTGAGAAAAATAAGCTCCCATTTGTTTTAGCCACTGAAGCCATGTACTTTATTATCTTCAGCTAACAGAAGTCCTAATGGTTACCTCTCCTCAATCCAGTCTTTTTGGGAAATCAAATAAATACTATAGTTTTCTCCAATCCCTAATAGAAATCAAGAATGGGAGTTAAGAAAATTAAGGAATCAAAGTAAGGAAAGGCATTCTTATTTGTTTGTACCACTAACATAAAAGCAATAACCATCATTGATGTCATCATCATTGTTATCATTATCCCATAACCAACTACCAGCTGCCTAGGTCTTTCTGTGAGGTCCCCAAACCCCAAATCTTTCTTTACAAAATTCATATTCTCTTTGTGTATCCAGACTGAGTAGACTTGAGATAATTATCATTGTGTCCAAAAGTTATAGAAAAAGTTTTGGTGGTTCTTGTTTATTTTCAATGTGCACATGAAGATAAAGGTCTGCCATTTTCAGAGCAGAGAGTATCACTAGCATGTGTGTGTGTGTGTGTCCGATGGAGATAATCTAAGCAATATAGAATCACACTTCAGAAAACTTAGTGCAGAAGTAAGTGTGAATTATAAGGCTAGGTCAAAAAAGACATGGAAGCTTCTGCCTTGAAGTCATGTTTGCTTGTCTTTGGATCAGAGAGCCACCATGCCATAGGGACACTCATGCAGTCCCATGGAGGAGTTGATGCAGAGAAAAACTAACTAGCCAGCACTAACTCACAAACTATATGAGAAAGCCACCCTGAAATTGAATCCTGACCCAGTCAAGATTTCATATGACTGTAGCTCAATTGACATCTGACTGTAACCTCATGAGAGATCCTGAGACAGATCCACTCAACCAAGTCACATGTGAATCCTAACCTAGAGAACCAATGAGAGATAATAAATAATTATTGCTGTTTTAAGGCACTAAGTTTTGGGGGTAATTGCTTTGCAGCAATATGGAACTGTTCAAACTTATTCCTAGCAAAAGTAGAACAAGGTCAGCTCTACCTTTTGCATGTAGAAAGGTCACAATCTATTAATCTCTCCTACTAACTTTATAAATGCTTTCCTTAAGGCAGGTACAACAGAATAAAAACTGATGGCAAGCAATTTGTTATGCAGCTTTAAATTATGTATGAGAAAATTTTGGTGAAGGAAGAATGGTAGACACAAAATAAAAATCCCTATACTTTTCTACCACCTGAGGACAGTTGAGAGTATCCTTCAGGATCAGTCCATGGCATGTATCTAACTTTTGGTTTGGCTTCATCTAAACTACATGATGCCACCAGGATGTGATGTTCTTATTCATGCCCACAGGTACCAAAATAAACAGAAATTCAGGACTTTAATTGCAATGCCCCAATAGGCCATAAGGTAAAAATGCTATCCTACAGAAATGTAGAATACCACTTTCTGGGTGCATCTCTTTCTGTTTTGTACTTAACATCTCATTTTGTCTGAGTGTGAAGTTCTGTAATACATTTATTCATCACCATGTTTATTCTATCACACACAACATATTTACATTAATTTGTTTATTTATTTAATAGTTATGTTCATCGTGTTTAATTTTCAAAGTGGATGAGTAGAACATTTCTTTTTTTTTTGAGTTGGAGTCTCACTCCATCGCCCAGACTGGAGTGCAGTGGCCACTCCCGGCCACAGCAGCCTCGACCCGCTGGGCTCCAGCGATCCTTCTGCGTCAGCCTTCCGAGTAGCTGGAATTACAGGTGCGCGCTACCACGCCTGGCTGATTTTTCATTTATTGTAGAGATGAGGTCTGACCAGTTGCCCAAGCAGGTCTCGAACCCGCGGACTCAGGCAATTCACTCACCTCGGCCTCCCAAAGCGTGGGATTACAGGCTGAGCCACCGAGCCCGGCCAAGTAGAACATTTCTTAACCCAAATCTTTCCCCTTAAAAAGAAACATAATGAAAAAATAAGCAATTAGTAGAAAATACTGTTTATGTTCATAATTATGGCTACACCACTTTAAATAAAACATACTTTTTCCTATTACACAATTGAAAGATTAATAATTGAATATAATCATGACAGCTAATGTGGATTTAAACTTTAAATCCTATTCAAATATATTTTGATATTAATCCTCTTATAGAATTAAAAAATGAGCTACATTAAAACATAATTAGTTCTTGATAGGTGATTACTATTGATTTACCAAACTCATAAAAAAACACATATACACTTGTTTTTTAAAGGTAAAAGTTTTTATATACAAGTTTTAATTACTTTGATGGAGTTTTGACATTCATTAAGACATTAAAGACCATTTCCATTTTTTAATACATATTTACAGGTATACTATTATTTGGGCACTAATAAAAATTAAAAGAATCATAGAATTAATATCCAAAAAAATGCATGGCATTACAAACCTCACATCGATGATTAATTTCATGGGTCAACTTGGTCTGGCTATGGTTTTCAGTTGTTTGATCAGGCACCAATCTAGATGTTGCTGTGAAGCTATTTTTAAAGATGTGATTAACATTCCAATGGGTTGACTTTGAGCAAAGCAGATTACCCTCCATAATGTGGATGGGAGTCATCCGATCAATTTTGAAGGTCTTAAAAGACTGAAGTACCCAGAAGAGGAAAAAATTCTGCTTCCAGATTTCCTTTGGACTCAAGCCTGCAATATCAACTTTTGCCTGTCTCCATCCAGCCAGACTGTCTGTCCTTCAGATTTTTGACTTTCCAGCTGCCACAATCATATGAGCCCATACCATTAAATCACATATATATATGCATATATATCCTATATATCTTTCACCATGTTTATTCTATCACACACACTAAATATTTGCATGAATTGGTTTATTTACTTAATAGTTATGTTCATACACAAACACACACACATATACACACACACACACATATACACACACACACATCCTATTGGTTCTGTTTCTCTGAAGAACTCTATCTAACATATTCACTATTCCTAGCAAATAACAATGGAAATAAAAATCTTTAATAACAATAATGTACATGTAGGATTCAATGTGATGTTTGTTTAAACCTTGCTATACCATTAGGGTACACCGGATCTAAATTTACTTTTCAAGTTACTTTTTTGAGAAGTCATATTTGTAAAAATTTATACTTTATGGTTTTTATTCTTTCCTAGAGATTTATCAAAGAAAAAAAGAGATTTTACTTGATTTTTAAAAAATAAAAGAAAGTTCATTTTATGTTTCCCAATTAACATATGGGTCATTGAACTTTATTCTCAGTGTAAAATACATTATGCACTCTGAGTGACCTTAATTTTTCTGCATTTTCAAATATTTTACTAGTTCATTATTACGCATCACTTATTCTTAAGAGTGCTAAAATGATTAAAATGATAAGTAAATGAAATAATGGTGGAATTGCCTAGAAGAATGATGCAACAGTGAAATAAGTCTTCATCCTTTAGTTTTCTTATTACCTTGATTGCC
The DNA here is from genome assembly GCA_963574415.1 of Tarsius wallacei. Lineage (NCBI taxonomy): Eukaryota > Metazoa > Chordata > Mammalia > Primates > Tarsiidae > Tarsius > Tarsius wallacei. The sequence goes on along the minus strand of CAUYQG010241917.1, from coordinate 15,629 downwards.
CAAAATATTGCATCTTTGTTCAAGAAGACACAGAAGAAGACTGGAGAAAGGATCTTTGGAGTCTGCTTTTAACTTTCATTTAACACAGTCGGAAATTTAGAGTTCTTCCTTTTTGTCTCCTAATGTCAAAAACAAGAAACTTGCCAGAGGAAGACATGTATGTTATTTAAATGGTTGTATAGCAGAAGAAAAAGAAAAGAGTGCAGCATCTATAAATTCATTCTTCAGTGAGTATGTCTAAGTGCACCCATACTGCAAGTTGGCACTGGGGGTAGGGTAGAGTCACATTTTCTTCTTACATTCCTTACATGTAAACCAATCTCTAGGCTCTTTCTTAGGTCTGCCTTTCTTTTGACCTGGCACCCTCTATCTGTGCAAGGTCAGTCACTCTCGGGAACTTCCAGATTAGTGTCCAGAAATAACTTCACTCCTGAAACTCCGCTTGTGTTTTCAACCTTTGCTTTAACATTGTAATATGGTCATCTAGCTGCATCGTAGGCACATTACTTTGTCTTTCATACTCAACTACTTATTCTGAGTTTGTTTCGGTATGATAATACCATCTTTCAAATAACTCAGTCTCAAACTCTTAAAGGAAGGTCCTTTCTTAGATGCTCAGTTTTATACATGCACGATGTCAAAATCTTATTAATTCTAACTCCACCATACATCTCAATTTCAGTTATTTCTTTTTATTCCACTGTCCCTGCTCTAGCTTAGGCTTTCTTGCCTTCAAACTGGTTTCACTGACTTCATTTACTCCCTAATCTTCCATACCACACACACGCACACACACACACACACACACACACACACACACACACACAAATTCGTCTGTCACACCATAGCTGACATAGGTCTAATTATGTATTCTCCTGTCATCCCTTCCTGAAATATCCTTCCCTCTCCAGGTTCCTTCAGCTTTTCAAAGTTCTATTCATGACCAGATCAAATTCAACCTCCTTCTGGAAGTATTCCAGGACACTCTCATTCATAGCCAACCTCTCTTCCTCTTTCTCTCTCTCAACATTTGGTAATACTGCTCTACTCAAGCATTTATCTGAGACTGTCTTGCCCGAATATACTTGTCCAAATACCCACATTTGATTGTGAGATCTTTTAAGACAAAGGTTGAATCGTATTCTTCCCTGTATCCCCTCCATCGCCTCTGATGTTAACTGGCACAGAGTAAGCATAAACATGTTTGCTGAACTGAACTGAACTCTTTGGTTGCCAGCGGCATCCTAGTGGATGTAAATTTTGAAAGCTGCTAGTAGCTATAACAGGTTGACAGCAGGTGCTAGATGTCAAAAGAAGGAAATTTATATGGTTGACTCCACTTCTTCTAAAATAAGCAACTCTCTAATAGACAATACCTGAGAGGAAGATATTGGCTGGCATTTCATTAGCAATCGAGATTTCATAAAACTGTAAAGAACAACAGAGCTTTTTTATTTTGCCATGAAGGATTTCATACATTTGGCTGCAGCAATGAATGATGGGTTGACAAAGTTGCTATAAAACTGTCAGTTAATTCAAAAATCCTGTGAGAATATTTTTATCCTCATGCAGAAAAAAACACCCTCCCTTCTATGGTCCTGCATACTGGTTTTTTAAGCAATACAATGAACTTTCTTTCTTTCTTTTTTTTCTTTTTTGAGTCTCACTCTGTCACTCAGGCTGGAGTACAGTGGCACGCTCATGGCTACTGCAGCCTCAACCGACTGGGCTCAGGCAATCTTTCAGCTTCAGCCAAGTACGTGGAACTACAGGCGTACGCCTGGCTAATTTTTCTTGATCTATCATAGAGACGAGGTCTCACCAAGTTGCCCAGGCTGGTCTCCAACCCCTGCACTCAGGCAATCCTCTCACCTCTGCCTCCCCAAGTGCTGAGATTACAGGCATGAGCCACCGTGCCTAGCCGAATATTTTTTCTTTTTCTTTTTTTTTTAATTTATAAGACATCACTAAATTTTTCTAAGAATTCTGAACTGGCTTGAAAAATCCTTAAACTAAAAAAATAGTTCCTAAGAAATTCTCTCTTGTAAGACTTGGCATTCAGAGGTCCTTCACTTGGGTTAGCTGGTATAAGGCTTATAATTCACTCTTCCTTTTCTGCCATCTCCAGTTCCTTTGTACCAAATTCATCTCATTATAACAATATGCTCCATTTATTACACATCTAGTATATTCCACATCTTTACTTTAGAAACATCATGGAATTTTTCTTTAATAATCACCCTACCTGCTTAAGTACTATTCTTGGTCCCACACGACAGATGAGAGAACCATGGCTTAGGGAAGTGAAATTACTTGGCCAAGGTAGCAAGACCCAAGTTCACTTGGGTCTACTAGTCCATACTTCTCCAATACATGTAAGAGACAATCTTATAATTAGACACCCAAATATACAGAAGACAACAGTATAAATAGGAGCAAAAATTATATCCAGATTATAATAACCTGAGGTTAGTCCTACTATTTTTTTTTTTTTTTTGAGTTGGAGTCTCACTCAGTCGCCCAGACTGCAGACTGGAGTGCAGTGGCTGCTCCCGGCCACCGCAGCCTCACCACCTGCTGGGCTCCGGCGATCCTTCCGCCTCAGCCTTCCAAGTAGCTGGAACTACAGGCACGCGCTACCACGCCCGGCTAATTTTTTTTTTATTTATTGTGGAGATGAGGTCTCACCACGCTGCCCAGGCGGGTCTCGAACCCGCGGGCACAGGCAATTCACTCACCTCGGCCTCCCAAAGCGCGGGATTACAGGCTGAGCCACCGAGCCTGGCTAGTCCTACTATTTTAAGTTCTTAAATACTTTTTCCAATTTTTGACTAGTCTGCCTTTTCTATTTTATGTCTCAGTCTTTGAAATCATATAGACGTGGATTTGAATGTGAGTCCCTCATTTGCCATTTTCCTAAAATCCTAGGCAAGTTACTTAAGTTCTCTGAGCTTGAGTTTTCTGTCTCTAAAATAGGAATAGTAATATCTACCTCCTAAATTTATGGTGGATACTGAAAATTAAATAAATGAATTCTTTTGCTTTTCAGTGTTGCCCACATAAAGGCTTTTTCAAATATCTGTTCACTTTTACTTATATACCTTATTCCATCTTTTTCACAGTGATCTTTTAGTCTTATACATATCTCTTTTCTGGGGCTTGAAGTAATCAAATAGCTACCAAAAGCTCACTACATGCTTTTGCTCTAAGCATTCCAGGCACTCCAACAGATTATAATTAAAACAACAAGAGTTAACATTCATTGAGCTTTTACTATGGCTCAGATCTAAGTGGTCTACAAGTATTATAACATCTAACTCTTCCAACCCATTAGCCAAATACAAGAAAGCCTATTTTATGGAGAAATACACTGAGATCAGATAGTTTACTGAGATTAGTAATTTGTTCAAGATCACAAAGCTAACAAGTGGCTATCCCAGGCAGCCTGCCCTTAAAACCGATTTGTGCTATTGCCTATATATCCTTAAAATGGTCATAGAGTTAGAGTTATATAGGGAGAAACTCCAGAAGCAAGGCTCTTAAATACAAATGTTGTAGAAACCACATTCACCAATATTAGTTGTGAAATAAACAGAGCAATAAAAGAAAGTCGTTCTTTTCATATCATTTTCACTGCTATGCAAGGTATTATGTTATTATGGTTTTCAGTATTAGAGGACATGAACAAGAGTTTTTCATAACTCAGATACCTCCAAGAAAGCAAATTTAAATTCTTCTAATCTTTTCTGCTTTTGGTTTCCTGATCCAGCCCTTTTGCAGAAGAAAATGACCAGAAATTTTTGACAAATTCAGCACACAAAGAATTAAAGAAAAACGAGCAATTGGAACATCAGAAACAGCAAGGAGAATTTCTCATTTGAATTCATTTAGAATATAATTTATTCTCTTACTTAGATTATTGCAACATGATTTCTATCAATATAATTGTCTAAAAACAACAGATATCACGGAAATAGTTCTATATAGTAAAACACGTTGGTAGTTTGTAGACTCAGTTATTTGAGGTTTAGCATGAATATTACTAGTAGAGAGAAACAGCTTTTTACTGGATTTTTCTCTTGAGAGAATGCAATAACTATGTATAGATTTTCCCAACTGTTCAAAGTTATAAAATGGGATTTACCAAAGAAGGAAAAATGCTTCAATATAGTATTATACATATTAACCAGTTTTCTTTATTTAGCTGATTTCTTTTTAAGTATTTCAAAAAGTTGGAGGACAATAAAAAAGGAAGACTGCAATCATCAAATAAGAAAATACGATTTTATGTTCAAGTATTTTATTTCTGTCCTTTCCCTGAAAACCAAATCTATACTAAGAAAAATTATATTTTGAACATGATTGAAACTTTATGAGTATTGAATTTCTATCCCATTTCATAGATTTCAACTGGAGAGATAAACAGAAGCGTAGCAGGGCTGCAAGTGACATTGTTTAGATAAATATATCTTCTCAGAATTATCCTGGTACCAGCATTATAGGCTCCAGGCATATTTGGAACTAAGATTTCAGCTTAGACTCTTAATAAGTAACATGACATGTCTCAACAGACGCTTGCTTTAAAACATTTTTTAAGGTTGTTGGAAAACAAACATCAGTTTCTAAAACAATAATAATAAAAGCAAAAATAAAATAAATACAACTTTTAAAATTTGGGTTAGAATCCTTCTATTATGCTAGGAATATTCATAAAGGTATTAATTTCTAAAAGGCAAAAGCTTGGACAAGAAGAGCTACCCAAATCACTAGGTATTAGAGAGAAATACAAACTTGTCCCCGATCACTCAATTTTAATCTTCATCATAGAAAGTCAATATTAAAAAAAAAGATTGTAAGGGATAATAGAAATATTTTGACCAGATATTGTATAGTACGTTAGTGTTATTTTCCTCCTAGGGAAATAATAGATGGTATTTTTCATTAGTAAAATAACAAATGGCTTTCTATATAGTATATTCGAATTTGCATAAACATCTCTGCCAACTCTCCATATTTCTCAGGCAAGAAACTGATCACTCACCTGTGTAATGGGAATTCAGTCTCATATTGAGTAAATCATTCACTAACATTCACTCTTTTGGGCCAGTGTGTTGCAACCTGTTGGAGAACCCTCAAGGATCCAGTTTGGGATAGAAATGCTCTACTACATCACTTGAACAGCTGTCTATGTTGGTCAATACAAGACAATTTTGCTCTTTTCTTGCTGGTTATAGAAATGACATCCTATCACCTACACAGATCCACAGAATGTAAGGGCATTATTTTCTTGTTCAAATTAACTGTGGCAGAGATTGACTAGTTTCTTACCAAATCTGTTTCTCTTCTTCCCGGGCTCAACATTGAGCAACATTTTCCAGCTTCCCTTGCAGTTAGATGTGACCATGTGACAAGTTCCAGCCAAAAGACTGTGAACAAATTTAATGTAGGTCACTTCCAGGCCTGGTTCATGGCAAATTCCCATGAGCAACACTCATTCCTTATCTGCCCATTAAGTGCATAGGACTCTGATGCTCTGAATACAAAAGATGGAAGGAGTTTGAGTTCCCAAATGATGTCACAGAGGGCTGCTTATCTTGGACTAAACTAGCATAAAAAGTAAACCTCTACTGTAGTAAGCCACCAAGATTTGGAAGATTACCTATTATAGTGGCTAATATTACCCAACTAATAACATTAACAAATATCCAAATTCATTGTTTAAGCAGCAATAAAGAGTTAAAATTTCAAAACCAAGAAACGCTTCTTTTAATTACCAATCACTGCAACTGAAAGGGAAATGTCTTTAGAAAGTGAATCAAAACATGCATAATTGCAGACTGAAAAAGTAGTTAGTCTCAGTGATTAAGGTCATTAACAAAAGCAACAAAACAAGATGGGAAGTGGTAAACATACTAGAAGGAACATAGACTTTTAAGCCAGAAAGAGACATTTGCAGTTTCTAAGCTCTGTTCTTAGTTTGTTTTGTAAACTTGAGCAATTTGGTTAACTGTTCCAGGAACATATTTTCTCATCTATAAATTGAGGATTGTGAAATATAGCTCACAGGATTCTATAAAGCTTTTATGCGCACACACACACACACACACACACACACACACAGATACATACACACCCCTAATAGCAGTCATCACTAAGTATTTGACTACTATGTGGAAATATTTTTCAGATATTAACCTTTGACTCTGGTTATTCTTTTCCCTCCTCTAACATATTGGCAGTCATTCTGCCTCCATTTCCTTAGGTAAGGGTTAACACAGTAGGATGCAAATTAGGGAAATATGGATTCATGGTTTAGGGCTTCAACAGTCTAAGTCTGGTATATGACAAAAGATTTGGGGAAAAAAAAGATGATTGAAAGAAGATTTTCCTCATTCCTCACTGCATCAAATTCCTCTGGTTGTGGAAAGGAAAATGTGGGAGTATTTCAAGAGAAGCCATACAATTCAATATCAATGTGTGTACCTGGAGGGAAGGTAGATGGAGGGAAGGGAGAAAACCCAGGGAGATTCGAGGAAATTTGATATCTGAGGTGACCTGAAACTCATTTCTGAAGAGCCTCTGATAGAAACTGGATGGCAAGTAGTTTCCTCTACTCCTCCCTCTATCCCTCTTCCTGATCCCATGCAAACCTAATGACACCACACACAGTCACTCCAAATCACTCTATGTGAAGAGTAAAAGAATGTCAAGTCAGATAGCCTTACCAAAATTCTCACCCACTCAAGTATGGCATAAGTACACTACAATGATATCTGATATTAAACAATGAGGACATCAAAGTAGCAGAGAGACATCTGGAACTAAAAGTACCCCTCACTGCAGATGAGAACGAAAGACGGTCCAGAAAGCAACTGCCTTCTTGGACCAATATCCAAGGATGAGGGAGAGACTGGCATCTCTATGGATACCAGTCCAGATAGATGACAACCAAGGAACACATATTCTGCCACACTATGCCAACCACATCCATAATTCCATGTCTTGTAACTACATAAGCTCTGAACTGCTGAAAATTATGTTTCTTCTATTCAGTGGAATTACATTCAGTTATTGAGAGATAACACTATAGACTGAAAACCTCATTTAATATAATAGTTATCATTTAAAATTATATAACATTACTTTTTATAAATGTTATGGGGGTATGTGAACTTGTTACTGAAGTCTTTCACACATCTCATCTTGAGTGTCCCATGCTTGTTAAAAAACTTACTTCTATCAGTAATGATTGTTCTAGCCTCTTGATTGCTGGTCTTGTTTTTCAAATTTTGGGCAGCAGTAATGAGTTCTTCCAACTGGGGGCGCCTCTGTTCCAAATCCTGTAGTGTCGCCTAAAAGAACAAATACAACTTAATATTGGGATTCTCCAGCATTGTGTAAAGTACAATTTTTAAGCCAACCAAAAACACTTTTAAAAATAAAAATGATGTTACTTGATATAAATCTCTACTATATAAGAGTTTATAGAAAACAATTTAACAAGAAATGCGTTTCATTCTTAGATACAAAAAACATTTCAAAAGAAAATCTTGATTATAGATTTGCTTCACCATTTAAAAAGTTAGATGGAGTCATTTTAGAGTACTGGGATTTACTTCAACCAATATATGAAAGCCATGAGTAAGAATTGTAATTCTGAATTATAACAATATATTTGAAGTAAATATAGTTATTTATACTTGCAATATCATTCTATGTGGTATCAAATTAATGTACATATTTATTTTAGAAACAGAAAAAGCCCAGGACTGATGTAAGAGATACTACTTATTTAACTTCTTTGTACCTGAGATTCCTCACCTGTAAAATATGAAGGTAAGGTAGATGTGCTAAATCAGTTTTTCTCTAAAGCTATGCGCCTATAAGAATCAGCAAACTCCTTTGACCCTCCCCAGAACTAATGAATTAGTAGTGGAAAGGGCTGGGAATCTAGCATTTTAAACAAATTCTTTCTTTAACTTTTATGATTAGACAAGTTTGGAAAGCATCAGACTAGATGTTATTTATATTATTCTGTATTACAAATAACTTTGATTTAGTACTGCTTTAAATAAAAATACCACATAGAATAAAGCCAACCACATTTTTTATGTATAAGTAACTATGTTAATCACTAAGAAATTCCTCTCTTCCTTAAGTATCTATCTATTGTTTCTGTCATCTAAGTTTCTCTACACATAAGGTACAAATTCCAGAGCTATTTACAGAGAAATTTATGAAAAATAAGTATCTGACTTTTTCCAGTTCTCAAACTGAGTAAATTTTATTTTAATTGGGGAAAGCAAAAGCAATATTTACTGTTAGTTTATAGCCACTATGTGACAGGTGTTTTACTCTCATTTTCCTATTTTTATTTTCACAATAGCTACATTAATAACTAAGCCAAAGATCTGTCTGATTTTAAATATGTTGCACTTTCTACTATCATGAGACCAATGAAAGTGAAGAGATGAAATGTGGTAGACAGTAATATTTATGAAACGTAGTTATCTGCTATGTTATTTGATCTGCTTTGTCCTGCTGATTTTTAAAGTTTTTTTGTTGTTGTTGTATGTTTGTTTTGAAAAGGCCAATTTTTAAATCATTCTCCAGTGTTTCTTTTGTGAAAAAGAGGATGGGCCTCATGATTTAAACTCAAATTGCTTTTGGCAATATTAAAATAATGAGAACAACGTATCTAAACATTGTACCTCTATTTTGGGCATCTCCTCCTCTCTGTATTGAAAAATTGGAGGGGCAAACTTTTAACAGTTTTTTTGCATTTGTAAGCTGTGATTGCTCGGAAGAAAAATCCAATTTTCAGGTTTCTAACTTTTATGGTTTCTTTACACAAAAGAATGTTTGAAATATGGAACAAATTGCCAAAGACAGCTATTGAATAAGTGGTATAAGTCAGCCAAAGAGTACTAAACAAATTTTAAAATAGGAACCATACAGTAGTAGCAGCCAGATTTTATGAAATAAGATATTTTCCGGAGTTAGAGTGTTAAACTCTGGTAATCTGTGACACAAACTGAAAGGTTGCTTTGGAATTGCCTACTCCAAAATGTTTGAATATATTCAGCAGAATTTTTAAAACAGATTTACCCAGAAACCTCAGATGAAATCAAATTTTCCCCTCAAATTTAGCAAAGAACTTTAAATACACATAGCTAGCAAAATAAAATCACTCATTCAATTACTCATTTGTTTTAATAAATATTTCTCAAGTTCTAGGCACGATTCTAGGTGACATGAATATAGCAGTGAAAAATGTATTAGGCGTGGTGCACAACTTTTTAAAAACTGTTTTTGGATACTTGGAAATTTTACATAACAAAGATTATCTTTATTAGACTATTTTCTTTGATTTACTATTAATTCACCCTTAAACAACTAGATTTTTTTTTTTTGCTTCTCGCTTTCAGAGACATTACTTAATGTTTGCCATATTTTCTCCCTTATTTTAAGATTTCAAAGTTCATTTAAGAAGTGTGTTGCAAAAGTAACTTATTCAACTTTAATCTGAATCATACCAGGCTCTAAATTAAACCTGACCACAATGAACAGCTTTTACTGCCGAAATTAGCAAGCATGTCAATTTAGACTCAAAACAAGCCGTTTTCCTCTCTAATGAACAAAACAGGTCTCAGGGTATTGTGAAACCTGTTCTCTAGTTGGGTGATTCTCTAATTCTGCTGACAGACACATGCTTTGTAAGAACCTGAGAAAATTATTAATGACATCCTTGACATCCTTTGAAGCAGTCTCCTTAAAAATCTAAGGAGATGCACAACTGAAATACAACTCTGCATTTCTAAAGTATTTAAAAACAAAATTGCGATTCCTTATTCCACTCTTTGGTCAACAAATACAAGCATTCATTTCAAAAGAGAAACTGTAAAATAATGTATCTTCCTATGGAATTCGTCAGACACTAATATGCTCTTTACTTAGTGGTTTCTCATATGGTAGAGTGGGATTTTTCTCCTTTGATTTCCTTTTCAAAAATAAAGGGAAAGATTTAAAATATGGCAAACATTTTAGCATTTTTTCATTAGGATATTATAAAAACAGTGACTGAAAGACCTTCTTGCTAATGAACAGAACACAAGCACACAGTGAGAGCAATTTTTTTTCATTTGGTTTTGTTTTACATGTATACTATTTATTTACTACTATAATTTCTTTGACTTGACAATTTAGTTTTATAATTCTAGAACTTTTCAAATACAATGACTTTCATCTCTATTCCATCAAGCCACTCACAGATGAGCCAATACTTTAGATCTAATCATTACTCAAACTACTCACCTCCAAAATAATCCATCTATGAAATTCTGTTCTCTGTCCCCAATCTTCTGCCCTTATCAGGTGCTACTCTCTCAGACATGCTGTTCCCACTTTTATCTTCATTCTCATATGACCTCTGGTTCCTTCTATCATTCAATTTCCCCATTCTAGCTTTAGTTATATTAAACAAGTAGAATGCTAATTGTGCTTGTATATTTATTTAATATGAGCCCAGATATTTATTACATGAGTAACTTAAATGATCAAATATAAACTCAAACTATTACATGCTTACGAGTACCTAAGCATGATAATTGATTGTATCTTACATGGATTCTATCATTCTAGAAGAAACAAAACATAGGAGAAGAAAGGAATTGATGCTATTTCTAAGGAGTCATAAGCCAGCTACTGGGCTTTACTAAAAACAGCTTACCCCTTGGAGATGAGAATTCATCATGGATTCCACTAGCTGAGCAAAGATGGAGAAAAAAAAATCTTCAAATACAAAGTGAATCAGAAGTCTTTAATCTTACTAAGTCCCCCCAGAGTTGAAGGAAATGGTTATAAATAGCAATCCTATAAAAAAGGGAGTTAAACAGTGAAACCATACATACTGTAAGTAGGTCATTTTAGGCTCTTAGACAAATTACAATTTGTTATTGTATTGATTAAAATGGAATTCTACCTAAACAATATTCAAGTAGAAAACTCCAAATGTTGAGTTGAATATTAAGCATTTATATGTGTAAGACAATCCTTAAAACCAAACTTGTATTTTTATATATTTCTATCAAAGTCAATAATCTTAAACATGAGTTCAGTTCAAATGTAACAATGCAGAACCTATGCTATTTCATTTACAACTTTGACAAATTAACATTTAGGCTTGACAAGGTAAAATAGTTTATAGAACCATTTTACATATGGAAGAAAATAAACATTTAAGTCAGGTAGGTGCTAAATTGTAGCCTTTCTAGTAACTGAAGGAGTTTTACCTGAGAGGATGCTAATCATCTGTCTAGCTTTCGACTGCCTCACTGAGCGTCTACATTCTGACTTTTTTTCTTGCATTTGGCTGCCTCTCCAAATAGATTGGCCAAATCCAAAGTCACTCTTATTGCCCTCCACTTACTTCCTCACTTCTTATTTATATTTTGGACAGGTTGGGATAGTTTCCTACTTGACATACCATCCCTACTTCTCCTCTGAATGTTCTACCAGCACCTCCATTGATAATTTCTTCATAAATATCTTCTAAGATTATCCTTTTGTTCTTCATTCACTGAAGAAATCCTTTTAAAATTCATTTTATTTTTATATAATTGCAAACTTGCCAAAGATTTCCAAGATGGTCAGAATATTCTTATGTATCCTTCACCCAGATTCACCAATTGCTCACATTTTGCAACATGTTGTTGTTGAGACAGGGTTTGGCTCTGTTGCCTAGACTGGAGTGCAGTGGCACGATCCCAGATCAGTGCAACCTGAACTCAAGTCAGTCTCGAGCAGCAAGGACTACAGACGTGTGCCACCACACCTGGCTAATTAATTTTTTTTACAGAAATGAAGTCTTGCTATGTTGCCTTAGGCTGGGCTTGAACTCCTGGCCTCAAGTGATCCTCCCACCTTGGCCTCTCAAAGTGTTGGAATTACAGGCATTAGTCACCACACCAGACTATTTTATCACACCTTATTTATCATTTTTCATTCTATCACTCTTTCTGTGTGTATGTATATATGTGTATATGAAATATCATATATAATATCTGAATATAAATTATTATTAGATTTAATTTTCTGAATCATTTGAGAATAATTTGCAGATATTATGCTCCTTTACTCTTAAATACATTAGCATTTATTTTTTAAGGGCAAAGTTATTCTCTTAGCAACCTCAGCTCAATTTCAAAAAGTCAGGAAATTTAATATGTTTTTTTTAATCAACATTCTTTATTCAGAGTATGGTAATTACCCCATTAATGGCCTTTATAGCTACAGATTAATTTCCTTGTCAATTACATTTAGTTGCCATATCTCTTTAGTCTTTTTAAATCTGAAAAAGCTATTCGCCTTTTTAAAACTTTATAATATTGATAGTTTTGAAAAATAGAGGCCAAATATTTCGTAGAACGTACCCCAGTTTGAGTTTCAGCAAATATTTTTAGTGCTTTTGTTATGTCAGTCACTGAGTGAGGTATAAGCTATTTGGCAGTGAAGGAGAAAAAAATTCTGTTTTAAAAGAGGAAAAAAAAAAAGCCAGGCTTGGTGGCTCAGCTTGTAATCCCGCGCTTTGGGAGGTTGAGGTGAGTGGATTGCCTGAGCTCGCAGGTTCGAGACCCACCTGGGCAACTTGGCGAGACCTCATCTCTACAGTAAATCAAAAAATCAGCTGGGCATGGTAGCGCGTGCCTGTAATTCCAGCTACTCGGAAGGCTGAGGTGGAAAGGATTGCCGGAGCCCAGCAGGTCGAGGCTGCAGTCTCCGGGAGCGGCCACTGCACTCCAGTCTGGGTGACAGAGTGAGACTCCAACTCAAAAAGAATAAATAAATAAATAAAAATAAAAGAGAAAAAAACTAGTAGTGAAGATAGGCAGTAAATAAGCAATTACAATAATCTGAGGTGAGTATTATGGTAGGGGAAGCATGGGGAGTTATCAAAGAAAATGGCAGAGGTATTGAACCAAATTTAGGGGTCAAAGAGGGTCTTCTGAATAAATCAAGCTTAAGCGGTCTTCAGCTTTTTCTCTATCTAAATGATACAAAATGGTTTTAAATACCACTGCTGCTAATAGTCACTGTGGTGACCATGAGAACTTGCAGGACTTCTCTCCCTCTCCCCATCATTTGGAGTCAGACTGGAATTGCGGTTTAATGTCTCTCCCACCTTTCTTGGCTTCCTCACTGTCTCCTTACACTTAGATATTTCCTCTAATACAATGTTTTCCCATTTTGGCCTGTGTTGGCACATTTTATCTCAGGCCCTGACTAACACACCCATTTTGCACTTCTAGTTCCAAAACCTCTTGTCAACTCTTCAGATCCACATAACATGATGATTCCATGACACTACCAGATGGATGTGTAGCTCTCAATTACTTGACATTAGTAACACAGTTCTCACGTCTCCCATGGGTAGACTTCTTCAGTTGCAATTCAGGCAAATATGTATTATTAAATTACTTCTATTTAAAAACCACAGTTATTAAAAACAAACAAACAACAACAAACAAACAAAAAACAGAGGTATAGTCATTATTTTCAAGGAGCTCAGAATTTAATTGGAGGAAAGGAAGTGTATTTAGATGTGTTACATGGTAATAGTGACATCCCACTCAACACCTGTAGCTCAAGAACTCTATCACAGCAAGTCACCAGGAGTCTTTTATATGTAACAACCACTAGGCTAGCTGGAAGACATAGCAAAATAACTTTGAGGCAAATTTTAGACTACAGAAGATAGAAAAAATGTTAAGAAACAAAACATGGCAACCTGTCTGAGTGAGAAATGACTTGGGTAGCATTAGAAGGACCCCATGCTTGGGTTAATGCTCTGCTGTTGCCATTGTGAAATTCTTAATAATTTTCTTTTTTTTAAAAAAAATTTTTTTTAACAAGGGGCCCGGCATTTTCATTTTTCACTAGGCTCTCCGAGATTAGCACAGAATAAAGGTTGTGTATCTTGGCTGAAGCACTAGTTAATTGTTGATGGGGCAGAGCACATTTGAATATTAATTAAATTAAATTATGTCAATCAAATACCTCTTGCTTAATTCCTGGGAACATATTCCACTTTTCTGAAAGGAACAATCGTGAAGGAAAAAAGTGCTTGGAGGAGAAATCTCTCCTGGCTTCAGAAAAAAAAAGGTCTGAGGTGGGACCCTAATCAATATCAATGGTTACTGGGGAAGCAAAGTCACTTTGTGAAGTGATAGAGGGAGCTAGAAGACAGTGGTGATTTATCCAAGGAAAATTTTAAAGATAAAAAGGGAAAAGTATGGCTTTGTCAACAACTATGGCTCTAAAAAAACATATGACAACATTTCTAAGCTTAGCTAAGTATTAGTTGTTTCCAAAACTAGAATGATTTTGGGAAATACATGAGAAACAATGAATAGTTCCACAAACATTTACTAAACTGCAACTATTAGCCAAGCACTCAGCTAATATGTGTAGACAAATAAAGCTTGTCTTCATTATTCAAGGAACTCATAATCTAGCAAAAAAATAAAGATTCATAAATGACTCATACAACACTAACAAGAGCAATAATTGTTTATTGAGCATCTACTATGTACTATCACAGCATACTGATTAAGAGAATGGACTCTAGAGTTGGGCTGCCTGGATTTGAATCCTGGCTGCCACTTATTAGGTTTATTATTTTCAGCAAATTATTTAACTGCTCTCTGCCTCATTTCTGGCACTGTAAAATGGTGATAATAAGAGTATCTATCTCTCAAATTTGTTGCAAGAATTAATATTAATATGTGTAAGTTTCCTGGAATATTTCCTATTTCACAGTAAGAATTATACAAGTTTTAAATAAAAGCTACTAATCAATTTAATTTTAATAATAATCTGTGAGATAGTTACTATTATTGCCCCCATTTTACAAATAAAACAAAACTTCAGCAATATGTCTAGAATTACATGTTAATTAGTGGCAGAACATCCAACATGGGCAATTTGGCACCAGAGCCTACATACTTAGCTATGATAGAGTATAATATAATTACAATACACTCATGCTATAATATAATATAGTATAAGGGAGGACTCAAAAACCAAGAATTTTGTTATTTGTGTTTATTCTCACATGTCTAAACTTCAGTCGCCTTCAAAGTACTCTCCATTTGTTGCAATACACCTACCGAGATGCTTTTTCCACTGCTCAAAATAGTTTTTGAACTTGTCAATTTTGATGCCTTTTAGTTCTTCTTCTTCTTCTTCTTTTTTTTTTTTTTTTTTTTAAAGCAGGATTTATTGAAAGGACAGAAAAGCTCCCACAGTGGGAGGGGACCCGAGGGGGTTGCCCGCCTTTTAGTGCTTCTACTGTTTTTTGCTTCACCTCTTCCATATCAGCAAAATGTTTCCCTCTGAGGACTTTTTTCACCCGGGGGGGAAAAAAAAAGTCGTTCAGGGTGAGGTCAGGTGAATAGGGAGTGTGGGCTGCTAGGATCATGCAGTTTTTAGTCAAAAACTGCTGAACACTCAGCATGGTGTAGCAGGTGTGTTGCAGTGGTAGAAGAACCAGTCATTTGTTTGTCACAACTCAGGACGTTTCTTTTGCAAATTGTGACACAACCTCCTCAAAACTTCCAGATAACAACTTT
>CAUYQG010241915.1:0-14893 GCA_963574415.1 Tarsius wallacei | reverse complement strand
CAACTCAAAAAAAAAGAAAAAGAAAAAGGAAGAAAAAGAAAATTCTTTTTTTTTTTTTTTTTTTAGTTGGAGTCTCACTCTGTCGCCCAGACTGGAGTGCAGCGGCCGCTCTCGGCCACCGCAGCCTCGACCTGCTGGGCTCCGGCGATCCTTCCGCCTCAGTCTTCCGAGTAGCTGGAACTACAGGCGCGCGCTACCACGCCCGGCTGATTTTTTGATTTATTGTAGAGGTGAGGTCTCGCTTGCCCAGGCAGGTCTCGAACCCGCGGGCTCAGGCAATCCACTCACCTCAGCCTCCCAAGGCGCGGGATTACAGGCTGAGCCACCGAGCCCGGCTAGAAAATTCTTGTACATGCTTCCTAGGGTACATGTTCAGTTTTCCCAAGGAATTGCATTATTTAGGGTCCTGGTAGGAAAAAAATTTTATAATTTGGGATGAGTTTAAGGAAGGACCCATTCACAAATATGCAGGCAGGGTGTGGAGAAAACACGAAGGCTAGAACTATATGCCCTAGGGCTAAAAAGAGCTCCGTTGCTGTCTCAGTCTCAGGGGGCAAGAGGAGGATTACTAGAACCTAGAAAAAGCAGAGACTGCAGCATGAAGATGGCTGCCTACTAGAAGTTATGACCTTCGGTCAAGGGACCGAACCAGCTTGTGACCGTCTTGCAACAAGGTACCGAGGAAATATCCACCCTCGTCTTCCTTCTTCCCTCATGTCTCCTGCTGTGGCTGCCTCACTGCCCCGGTGTCTTGCTGAGCACAGAGCGGGGTGCAGAGGGACGAAGGGTGGGTCTGGGGAACAAACTGAAGATAACCAGCACAGCTGTGTATATCTAGGAGTAGAACTGCTGGGCTTTTGAGTGTGCCTGTCTACGTTTACGAAAGAAGGACAAACTTTTCTAAAATGATTGTTTTCAATAAGAGTTCACATCATCACTAAAAGTTATCATTGAATAACTTAATTTTTGTGAATATGTAGGAATGTAATGATACCTCTTTGTGGCTCTGTTTTTCATTTCCCAAATTCTAATATGGCTGAGAATGTTTTGATGTTTCTTGGTGATTTGGATTTCTTTCATGTGAAGTGCCATTTAAAGTCTTTTGTTCAAATTCCTATTGACTATCTTTTTCTTACTGAGTTATAGGGGAAAAAAGAGAAATATATATATATATATATATATATATATTCCAGACACTAGAATTTTACCTACATGTGTTGCAAATATGTCACGTGTTGCAAATATGTTCTCTCAGTGTTTCTTTATACTTCATCCTTCTAAGTAGGTGAGATTATGTGTGCTTATTACTATTCCTTGTAGTTTTCCTGTATTTTCTAAAAATGCTCTAAAACAAAATTATAATAGTAAGGACATGGGTTGGTTGAATATATTTGACAAAACAGTAAAGGATCTAAAGAAAATTCTGGGCAGAGAAAGCAAGAGTGAAAGCATTGGAAGGAAGAAGGATGGAAAAACAAGAAAATCATCTTTATTATCTGACAGATCAATTAAAATTTACATTATTACTTTGAATTCTTATTTAAATTATTATTTTAAGATTATTAAATATTACAAAATAGTAACATTCAACTAAAGGAATAATCTAAATAAAAATAATTTAGTACTTTAATGTTGAAAACAGTAAAAATAAACTTGAAGCAAGACAGAAAACAATTTGATATGGTGCTACCTACTTTTCAATACATTAAACCGATGTTTTATTAAAGTTAATTTTGTACAGAATTTACACAAGTAAATCATACAATCAAGAAGCATAACACTACAACTTTGTATTTGCCATAGTGTATAATAACATCAGCACGAGACTGACATGCTAACAAGCATTAAGCCTAATTTTAAACAATCTAGTAATTAAAAGTCAAGTAACTGATTTGCCAAAGTTTGTGGGACCTTACTTATTCTATCCCTAAAATATTATAGTATATAAACTATATAGTTAGATAATGAGCCATAATGTGAAAAGTATGAAATGAGAAAACAAAAATATATGAAGACAAAAATTCAGTACCTCAAAGCAGTAACAGAAAATGGCTTCCATCTTCATGGTCCAATTAAATAACTGTTTTATGCTAAGAACTCATTGATAGCACAAAAGTGTTTTAAGCAGCTACTTAAGCTAACTACTATTTAACTGTTTTCTTTTGCAGATATTAATAAAAACCTTAATAGAAATGTTAGCGAAGTGAGATGCTTTAATATACAATCTATTGAATTGCACATTTTTCTTTCAAATATTATAATAAAGATAAAATGACTGTACAATTTATCTTTCTTTACAGTTTTGTGGAGAGTGCCAAGAAATAAAACAATGCTTTTAAAAGTCCTACATATATTTTTAAAATTACTTTGACTCTTAGGATAAAAAAAATTTTTTTTTTTTGAGTTGGAGTCTCACTCCGTTGCCCAGACTGGATAGCAGTGGTATGCTCACGGCCACCCCAGCGTCGACTGGCTGGGCTCAGGCGATCCTTCTGCCTCAGCCTTCCAAGTAGATGGGACTACAGGCATGCATTACCATGCCTGGCTACTTTTTTGATTTATTGTAGAGATGAGGTCTTGCCAAGTTACCCAGGCTGTTCTTGAACCCATGGGGGCTCAGGCAATCCCCTCACCTTGGCCTCCCAAAGGATTACAGGCTTGAGCCACTGTACCCGGCCAGCATAAATATTTTAAAAAGTGAACCAAGTGCTTATTAATAAGATAAAGGAATTTTAAATAAGAAAAACCAAATAAATAATGTTTTAAGAAAAATCTTTTTAACACAGATAATACTGTGATATTATTTTGCTAAAGGTGAGAAAATCATTCTTGCTAGTTATGCTAATACTGTTCATAGAACTTATGATAAATTTTAATTATGAATGTTCATGAGGTATCTAAAGATATTAGGATTAAATATAGCAGACCAATGCCAACAAAGTGGTTAAGTCCTGAAAAATTCTTACGCTAAAATAGGTTTGTGTGGACCTCTGAGAGCTCTTATAAATATGTTTTCAAAATTACTATAAAAATAATAAAGAAATCACTTTCTGATCCCATTCCTAATTTCTCTTTTTAATGATCTCTATTAAGATAGATTCCCAACTGATATATAGTGGAAGTAAAATTCTCATGTTTATATAAAAGATATACAGAAGTAAACTAGTATACCTTCCAAATTCTTAGAAAAGCAAATGTCATTTGGGGAAGGGTTATTGCACTTGCCTTAACTAAATAAATCTGTTATACCTAACCCTGAATTGTACCCATCTTTAAAATTAAAAATTAAAACAAAAATCTGTACATTTAAAATGAGAAAGAATCAATTGATTATAAAATGACAAGTTTGAATTAAAAATTAATGATAAAATATTCAATATTCACTTAAAAAATGTATCAAGGGTGTGTTTGGGGTTGTTTTGTTTTATTTTCTTTGATGTTGAGTACTTTTTCTTCGGTCCTATCCTAAAATAAAAAAGAACACACACTTAAAATGGAAGAGGTTTTAGAAAATAATTAGTTTTTAAATATTGATTATTTGGTAATTTATAAAAGAAAGCAACTGATTTTTATACTGAATACTTAATGATTTACAAAAGCAAAAGTTAACATTTCCTGAAAATCAGATCTCAAAATATGCGTTTTATAGCCAGTTTTATCAAGGCTCAAGTTAGACATACCTTTTTGTTCTTGTTCTAGTCTTCTGTACTCTGTTTGAGCTACCTTTAGAGGTAAGAAAAGGAAATAAATTCCATAATGAGTAACATGAAATAATTGAAAAGCTGTGTAAAAAGTTAAAACTAACTGATTAAAAATAGTGAAAACTTCTTTGGTACTACATAGTTTATATTTAAACACACCAAAAACAAACTTAATATCATAATGTCTTTGTAACTTACTATTTTTACTAGTATTACACTTAATTTTATTTTAAAAATTTGGATAGAGTCAGCACTAGCAAAAAAACAAGTTAAAAAGCCTTTCTGGCTATGCAATTATAGTTAATTTACCACTATGCCTTGGCAGATGTTCTCTGAAGGAATTTCTTTTTTGATTAGATCACTCAGCTCCTTAAACTTTTTAGTTCATTCTGTGCTAAATCAAGCCCAAACCAATTTTCCCAAAATTCACAGTCTATTGGCTTGAGTTATTTATAACCTATGGTAAGGTAACTAATATTTTCCTAAATGGCAGCATACACAAACTATCCCTTTAATAGTATGTGTTTCAGATTTAACAATTATTTTACATATTTCTATTTTATTATTTTATTTTGAGATGGGATTTCACTCTGTTGCCCAGGCTGGACGGCAGTGGCACGATCACGGCTCACTGTAGCCTCAACTTCTTGGGCTCAAGCGATCCTCCTGCCTCAGCCTCCCAAGTAGCTGGTACTACAGGTACGTGCCACCATGCAGCTACTTCTTTTACTTTTTTAGAGATGAGGTCTTGCTATGTTGCCCAGGCTTCTCTTGAACTCTTAGGCTAAAGTAATCCTCCTGCCTTGGCCTCCCAAAGTGCTAGAATTACAGGCATGAACCACCACACCTGGTCTTATCAATTTTAGTAAGACATATTCCTAGATAATATGGTCGTTTAAAAATGACTACAAACTTACCAGCACTTCTGGAGCTTTCTTTGGGTTGATTAACTGGATTAACTTTATCTTTTCTCAGTTCTTGTATAACATCTTTATTTAAGCAAATATCCACGTGTACATTGAATTGGGTTAGATTTAAAGTCTTTTGTTCTAGGTTACAAACAGGACAAACTAGGGGTTGGCCTGTTATCACTTCACATAAATAAGGCTGGCAGGATTCTTGTCTACTTAATAAAGCGACATCTTCATTTTCCAGTGAAACAGTACAGGAAGAATTCTGATGACAGTGTTCAATATTACAAGACGTGCTTGGGAGACTAGAACGTTCCTTGCTGTGCTTATTACTGAAAGCAGCTACACTCTCTGCTTCAGATGAATTATCTATAGTATCTACCAAATCTGCACGATCTACTGAAGTGATTTCTATATTTTTCAGATGGGCTTCATTATCTTGCTTCTCACCAAGTGAAAAAGAATGATGTATATTTTCTTTCTTGTTAACTTCGGTAGCAGAAGCATGTGAACATGACATTTTAGAGTTTTTACTGATTAAAGGTACATCAAGACATGCATCTACATGTTTATTAAAGTCTTCCAGACTGATGTGTCCTTGCTCCCTAAAGCAAACAGGACAGGTAAATATCTGACAGCTATCTGAATTCTCTGATATTTCTAAATTTTCACTCATCTTCTTTAAAACTTGGAATGGTTGTGATGCCCATAAACTTTGTTTATTCACAGTTGCACATTTAATTGTGTCTCGGTGGCTCCATTTCCTTTCTGATCGCTTTTTATCAAAAAAACTCTTCTTATGAGATATTTCAAGAGGTTTTACAAACTGATCTTTGTCAGTTTTCTCTAGTATACACCCAGTAACTGACAGGGCTTGATTTCCAGCCTGTAAAAAGCCAATAATGCTCCTTTGTTGATGTTTCTTGTCTTCTTCACTGGGAAAACTAGATACCCGAACACCTAAATTAAACCAACCACAATTAATCAATTTCAAATTCAACAAAGCCAATTCACTCACAGTGCAGTAAAACATTTTGCACAGTATTATTGGGACAAAAGGCTGGTTAGAGAGAAGTGATAAGTAACACTGGATATATTTTCTAAATTAAAGAATGCTTTTTCAAAGTTGGTATTATGACTGGAAATTTACTTTCCTTTATAAAAGGAAAAGGGTATCATTAAGTATTAACTATGTATTTGGAGTTAATAAAATTAATAGGACCTTTTCAATTAATATACGACACACAATATTACCTAATTCTAAGTAACTAGTTGGCATCAACTATTCAGACATTTTGGCTCCTTTTTTTGGACTTTGGACTTAATATTTTTAGAATTTTTTTTTATTTCTAAAAAATTGTGTTTATCCCTTTTTAATATTTTATTTTAAAGATGTGGGGTACAATTCAGGATTAGGTACACAAGTGGACATCGTGCAGGTAGCTTGGGCCTCCCTTTGGTCCCGACTTTGCCTGGTTTGAGACCAGATACCCTTACTGATGTTGTGCCCCTACCTCCACTTGGACAGAACCCCACTACTGCCAACCCCTGTCTTATAGAACAGAGATGTTTTAGGTTAACAGTAACACTGAGCAGAAGTTACAGAGTTCCATCTACTTCCTTCCCCTCAGGCACAATCTCCTCCTCTATCAACATCCTGCACTAAAGTGGTACATTTGTTTCAACTGATGAACCTACACTGACACAACACTGCTGCCCAAAAGTCCACAGTTTATATTACTGTTCACCCTTGGTATACATTCGATGGGCTTGGATAAATTTATAATCACATTATACACCATTATAGACTCATACAGAATAGTGTCATTGCCCAAAAATTCCTCTGTTTTGCCTGTTCATCCCTCCCTCCTAACTCCTGATAATCACTGATATTTTTACGGTCTCCATATTTTATCTTTTCCAGAATGCCATATAGTTGGACTCATACAGCACAAAGTCTTTTCAGATTAGCTTCTTCCACCTAACAATATGCAGTCAAGTTTCCTCCTTGTCTTTTCATATTTGCTAACATATTTCTTTTATATGCTGAATATTATTCTATTGTCTGGATGTACCACAGTTTGTTTATCCATTCACCTACAGAAGGACATCTTGGTTGCTTCCAAATTTTGGCAATGATGAATGACACTGCTATAGGTATCTGCTCATTGGCTCTTTTAATTAACAATTTACTCAATCAATTCCAGTGTGTGCTATATCTTTCATATATGAAAGTATGGCTACTGAACCCTCTTACTAGTAAAGTGAGCATTTGGAGTGCCAATCCATGTATGAGGGGGACCCTAAAAAACCGGAATCTATTCATTAAAAATTGTGTATTTATCCTTACATGTTTAAACTTCAATCACCTTCAAAGTACTCTCTGTTTGCTGCAATGCACCTATCAAGACACTTTTCCGTTGCTCCGGTTTTTGAACTCATCCATTTTGATGACTTTTAGTGCTTCTGCAGTTTTTTGTTTCACCTCTTCCGCATTGGCAAAATGTTTCCCTTTGAGGACATTTTTTATTGGGGAAACAACAACCAAAAAAATGTTGCTAGAGGCAAGACTGGGTGAATAGGGAGGTTAGGGCACAGGGGTCATGAAGTTTTTGGTCAAAAACTGAACATTCAATGTGGTGTGAGCTGGTGAGCTTGTAAATTACCTATCATGAAACGGGCAAACGTTGAATCTCCCAAAAAAATTCACTGAAGCCAAATACAGTCTATACAACCTCTCACAACAATGCTAGCTGGTACACTGATGCCAGTGGGCTCCTAGAACAATTACTTAGTGGGAGAAGCCTGTACTTAGTGGGAGA
Source organism: Tarsius wallacei (assembly GCA_963574415.1). Lineage (NCBI taxonomy): Eukaryota > Metazoa > Chordata > Mammalia > Primates > Tarsiidae > Tarsius > Tarsius wallacei. The sequence goes on along the minus strand of CAUYQG010241915.1, from coordinate 7,459 downwards.
AGAGGTCCACCCTTCAAGAAAAATTCCATTTTTGCGGGGGTTCCCCTTGTACATACTCTCATCTAGTTCCCTTTGGAAAAAGTTCCCACAGTGGCTGGACATGTGGTTTCATAGTGTCACAATCCCATTCCTGTAAAGTTCTGAAAATTGTAAGCAATAACTGACAGCTGATGACTGAATTAATGCAAGGTTATTTAGAGTCTTTACGGGGTGTATATTTTTGTTTTGCTACAGAAATATTGATGTGTTTAATCATGGGGTGTTGTCTCAGATCCCCAAAGGAGTATACCTGATACACTCACTCTATATGCACTGAATATGCTTTCTAAAAATCTGAACATTTTTGAATTTTGAAACTATCTAGCTTTAAGAATTTCATTAAGTAGTAAGGAAAAGAACAACATTAATGAAACTAATGATCACAGCTTCACACATATCGGATTCTAAGAATTAAGATAAACAACAGCAGCATAGTAGGAACTTTCTAAACAGGTTTAATAAATAAAATGAAGGTGAGAATCACGGGTGCTCATTGGCTAATAATGAAGTCACATACCAATAAACCCATCCAATTTATTATCAGGACATGACATTGTAAGTTGAGATTGTACTGAAATCATATTGTTTTTATACCATCACAAAAGTCAAAAAAATGTAAGTTGAACTACCATTACGCTAGGGACCATTTTTTTTTTTTTTTGAGTCGGAGTCTCACTCTGTCGCCCAGACTGGAGTGCAGTGGCCGCTCCCGGCCACCACAGCCTCGACCTGCTGGGCTCCAGCGATCCTTTCGCCTCAGCCTTCCAAGTAGAGATGAGGTCTCACACGAAGTTGCCCAGGCGGGTCTTGAACCCGCGGGCTCAGGCAATTCACTCACCTCAGCCTCCCAAGGCGTGGGATTACAGGCTGAGTCACCGAGCCTGGCATAGGGACCATTTCTAGTTACAAAGTTGATCATTTGGGAAAAATCTAGCAAATTTAATGAAAAACAAGAAAATAAAGGTCATACCCATAAGTCTTAATCTCAAAGGATGTGGAAATTCAGCGTCAATTTCTGTTCTTAGCAGTTCCTTAGCAATAGTAAATATTTCTTCTGCAGTAGAAACAACTGATGAAACTGTAGATGCACGAGTTTTTACTTCAAAATTCACATTCTTCAGCTTAATGGTAACAGTTCTACCCTATAACATATAGAACATATTATATATGACTTTCTAACTTCTAGAAAAAAGTAATTTACATGTGAGAAAAATTCAGAAACGTCACTTATGTACATATACTTGGTGATAAAAACTGTCATAATAATTAAAATCTCATTTTTGCCAATAATTATTATTCACCCCCAAATGAATTTTTATAAAAGACTTTTCTTCTCTCTCTCTTTTTTAATTTTAAAGATGTGGGGTACGATTCAGAATTAGGTGCACAAGTGGCAAAAGACTTTTATATAAAGGGCAAAGTTAACTGATCATTTTTATTTTACTGAACCTCTTTTAGCGGTTAATTCAGTACCAAAAAAGGAAGGGAAAAACAAAAATCTTTCTAAAGGTGTCTCATTGGAAAGGACTTATAGATAGCTCACACTTATTGTGAGCCTAACTATGTGCCAGATACTATGCTAAACAATGTAAGAACTCCCTTAACAGTTAGTGTTTTATGGGTTCAGAGTCTCAGCTGTGGGTAATGAAAAAGTTCTAGGGATGGACTGTGGTGATGGTTGCAGAACAATGTAAATATACTTAATACCACTGAATCATACTTAAAATGGTAAATTTTATGATATGTGCATTTTAGCATCTCCCGGAGGTGGATTCCTGCCCTCCCTCACTTGAGGGTGGGTTGGACTTACTGACTCACTTCCAAAGGGGAAATCAGAGACTCCACAGTAGAGAAGCCTAGCAAATACTATTGACCCAAGTGATGATGGTTAACATCATCCATAAAGTCATGGATGTTCCTCCTGGAACAGAGAGAGGACATTAATGAAAAAACAAGTAAAATCTAAATAAAGTTTAGTTAATAGCAATGTGTTACTGTCAGTCTCTTACTTTTGACAAATATACTATGATAAGATGTCAATAACGAGGGAAACTAGGTGATACTGCAACTCTATTATTTTTAAAACTTTTCTGGAAATCTAAAATGATTATAAATTAATAGCTTATTCAAAATATTTTTTGAAAAGAACTTTACATGTTATACCTTATACTCAAGGTATGACAGAGAAGGATTATGAGAAAAATATTCATTAGGTATGCCATTATTCTTCATAGTAATTTTTTAAATAACTTTTTTTGGTTGACACGTATTTTGGGGTACATGTAATAATTTAATACATTCATATAATTTGTAAAGATCAAATCAGTGTATTTGGGATATCCATCACCTTAAATATTTGTCTTTTCTTTATGCTAGAACATTCAAATTATTCTATTCTAGCTATTTTGATATATATAATAGATTATTATAAACTATACCAACCCCACTGATCTATAGAACACTAGGTCTTATTTCTTCTACCAAATTGTGTATTTGTACCCATGTAGTCATTTTTAAATACTTTCTTTTTTTTTTTGAGTTGGAGTCTCACTCTGTCACACAGACTGGAGTGCAGTGGCCGCTCCCGGCCACCGCAACCTCGACCTGCTGGGCTCCAGTGATCCTTCCGCCTCAGCCTTCCAAGTAGCTGGAACTACAGGCGTGCGCTACCACGCCCGGCTAATTTTTGATTTATTGTAGAGATGGTGGTCTTGCCAAGTTGCCCAGGTGGGTCTCAAACCCGCGGGCTCAGGCAATCCACTCACCTCAGCCTCCCAAGGCGCGGGATTACAGGCTGAGCCACTGAGCCTGGCTTTTAAATACTTTTTTTATTATGCTTTATAATAATTCATACCTCTGGTTTGAGAGTGTTGGGAAAATACAAAATATGAACAGTTGTGAGTGAAGATTATAAAATAGAAAGTTCAGAGCCCTACAGGCTTTTGTTCTCAGTGTGTTAAGTAACCTTGGATCAGAGCCTTGAAACAAAATGCCTATTCTAGAAGGTCTCTGTCTATGCAAGAAAAGCGTTAAAGGATGATTAGAAAGACAATTATAATATGTGAATACAGTTTTAGGGAAATCCTTTCTTTTGTCTTATTCTCTGATGCCAGCGTAACTCTGGTTCTGAACGTGTTCAAACGTACTCCTCAGGCATAGGAGTGAAGTTCTCTCGGATTCTATTGGAATCATTCCAGCCTCCTAAGTTGCTTCTTCATAGAATGACTTCACCATTCTATGATATGGGGTCAGAGTTAAATTTGTATCTGATTGTTGGGGATAGGAATACCCTATGCTGATATTTACTAATTTGTATTCATCATTAAGAAATATGTGATCCAACTCTTACCTTGAGGTAACATTTTATTATTAAAGCATTTTAAAACTAAGAATACCATATTAAAATAAAGCACCTTAAGTCCTTCTTTCTGTAGATCTTGAGCGAGTTCACTGCAAAGTTCTTGGCACAAGCCGTACTGTTCTTCTGCTTTACTTATCTCACTGAATGTCCTAGAAAGGCAAGAATGATATTGGAGTACAAAGTTAATTATAATTCAGGAAAATTTGGGAATGATATAGTGTATTTACATGACCAAGCACTAAATTATATTATCCACCATACAAAATAAAGTCTTCTGATGAACTAAGCTATAATTAAGTAGAAATATCTAAGATCTATATAAATAATGGAAAACCATTTGCATAAGTAAGCTGATTCAAAGGAGCAATTTGTGTTCTAACTACGATATTACAAAAAGATGATGATTAAAGTCACCAACAGATATGGTAATGCCCCCACAACTTAAAACACATTAGGTTATATGCACATATAGATTCTGTCACAGAGATTATCTTAAGAAAATACAAATCATTCAAATTGTTTCACGTGTACTTTCTGAATGGGAAATATCTTTAATCAGATTTAAGGGATTGGAGCATGGTACCTAGGTAGGTTGTCTAATAGACAGCTGAAAATAGAGGGCTGGTAAGAGTACATGCAAATATTTTGAATTCATCTGCAAAAGAGTATTGAAATAAGTTGATAGGTGATATTAACATAACAGAGGAATTCACCAAGAACAGATCAGAATGATGAGTATAAAACCCTGAGTAAATGACTATTCAGTAAAGAGTACCCCTTCTAACATCATCCTTGTGACTCAGTTCTCTTTCCTAGTGACAGCCAATGCTGCCAGCTTCTTATTTTTATGAATTCCTCCAGAAACAGTCCACACACATACATATAAGCAAACAAGCAAACATTTCCCTCCTTTTTAAATATGAAAATAAAATATTGGATACATTGTTCAGCACCTTGCTTTTCTCAATTTATCCTGGTGAGATTTCCCTATGAGTAAATAATTTCCTCATTTTTATATGACAGCATAATATTCTAATTTACAGATGTACGGTTACTTAGCTAATTCTTGATTCATGGGTATTAAAGTTATTTTCAATCTTTTGCTATCGTTAAAAGTGCAATAATGTTATATACATATAAAATGACATTTGATGACATCTGTGGGATGAATTCCTAGAAAAAGAATTATGGAATCAAAGTACATGTATATTTGTGATCTTGTCAAATTTCTTTCCCCCACTGTGGTAGGGCAAATGGTCCCCAAAGACATTCACATTCTAATTCCTGGAACCTATGAACCTACTACCTTGTATGGCAAAACAGACTTTGCAGATATGATTAAATTATGATAGGGAGATTACCCTATAGTGTCCAGGTGTGCCCCATGTAATCCCAAGGGTCCTTATAAATAAGGAGAAAGGAGGGTCAGAAAAAGAAGTTGCCAAGGCCATTATGGAATTAAGGAATGCTGGCAGCCTCTAGAAGCTTTTGATAAAGAAATGAACTGTCCCCAGAGCCTCTAGAAGAAATGGAGCCCTACCAACACCTTAATTTTAAGACCACTGATCTTCAAAGAGAATAAATCTGTGTATATTTAAGTCACTAAATTTGTAGTAATTTGTTATAACAGCAATGAGAAACTAATACACCCCCTCTAGGGTTTATACTTTTTTCATTCCCACAATATTGCCAATAGAGAATGTCAGAATCTTTGCCAACCTGATCAGTAAAAAAGATACCTAAGAGAACTTTCAATTTGTATTTTTTTAATTAAATGAAAATGGGAATATTTTTACTTGTTTTAAGAGCCTTTTGTATTTCCTTTTCTGTTAACTAATTAGATCTTTGTTCATTTTTTTCTATGGGTTTACTGTCTCCTCTTTTTAAATTAATTGTAAGCGTTCTTTACATATTAGAGAAGTTAGCTCTTTGTATGTGATATGAATTGCAACCCCCTCCCCTACAAGTAAACATATTCCTGTATATCAAGTAGTAGTCTCAGTAACAGACAAAATGGAAGACAAATTTCTTAACTAGGGCAATACTATCTCACTTTTGGATGCTTCTTTTTTCTTCTCACTTTGATTGCTTTTATATGAACCAAAGCTTAAGAGAGCAGCTTTTTCAAAGCCATTTATCGTATTATCTTATAAAAGTCATTCAGCTTTTCTGACCGCAAATAATATATGTAAAATATTAATACAACCTTGTGTAAAGTCAGTGTTTCTTCAATGTTTCAGTGGAACTTTGCTGCTTTGAGGAGACAATTGAGGGATTTTTCAAACAATGGCATATTTCCCCAAGGCTCCATCAAGATTCCCTTCTACTTTCAAACCACTGAACTAGATCATCTCTAACTCTCTTTCATCAGTATTTTACTATTTGATGCTTCTCCTTAATCACGAATATTTAAAGAGTTTCAGGAAGAATCTCCACTGTCAATTCTTAAATTTCCAAAGTAAACACTCAATATAATTGTTTTTATAATAAGCAAGCTAGAAATTAAGATATTAAATTCTAAAATGCTTGGTTTTCACTGGATAAAAACTAACATTAAAAAAAAAGCTGCAGTTAATTTTTTCCCCATTGAGAGTATAGCAACTGAAGATAATCATAAAGCATTGTACTGGAATATTTACTTTAGGTGTGAGAACTGCTGAAAACTGTTACTGTGATTTGCAAATAGATTTTTCATTTCAGTGATATTTCACTAAAAATTAATTTAAAAATTAGTTGAAAATAACATGAATTATGAACAATTAACAAAAATAACAAAAACTTACCTCTCAACACTCATACTTTTCCTTTCTCCATCCCTTGAAATAAAAAAAAAGTCTTTATTTTCTTTCTCAAAGAAGATTGAATTTCTTTTCGTTAACCAAGAAGATTAATAAATCAATTACCCTTTAGCGATCTCCTATTTTTTAAATTAAAATTTACACATCATGAAAAAGTGAGTTTTTTAAAATATAAAAATTAGACTATTACCAGAAAACATAGATAGGTAAGATACTATTATAGTTATATGTGTTGTAAATCAAGTCTATCTATTGAAGAGAACAAATTTGAAAATAAGTAGGTATTTTATTGCTTCTATTAAAAGCCCGAATATAAAAACCTACAACTTACAAAAGCTAATAAGAGACGATAGCATAATAGTTTGTAGTTATAGGACATAATTAAATTTTAAATAACTTAATATCAGTTATCTAGTTTATGACTGATATTAAGTTATTAACTTCTCTTTCCTATTTATTATTCGTTTATACTGCTCTATAGAACCTCAGTCAGAATTTGGTGCACAGCATAGGCTGAAGATTGGGAATCTAAAACAATGAGTTTGGCTACTCTGATAGGAATAGTTGCAACCAAAAAGTTGAAATAGCATGCACATTATTCATTTTCCAAATATTAAGTGGCTATTATGACTCAAGCACTGCTCTAGAACTTGGCAATAAACAAAACAGACCAAATGACTGCCCTTAAGAAACTTATATCCCAGTGGAGCATATAAGTAAATATAGAGGAAAGCAGAATGAGCGAAGAACTTGTATGAATGAACAAAGTAGAGTAGAGTAGGGAAATCGAGAAAATGGATAGAGGAGAAGGCTGGCTTGCTATTTTCATTATTATAAATTACCTATTAATTTTATGTAAAAGCCTCACCTGTATCTCTAAATAGTACAGGTTAATGTATGCTATGTTATATCAGAACTATATTGTTTTCAAGCACTAATGAAAGTAAAAAGAGGATACTTTTTGGGTTAAAGAAGAAAGTTTTATTTCCTCTTAAAATACAGTTATGCATCACCTAATGACAGGGATATATTCTGAGAAATACATTGTTAGATGATCTCATCATTGTTTTTTTGTTTTTGTTTTTGTTTTTTTTGAGTTGGAGTCCCACTTGATCGCCCAGACTGGAGTGCAGTGGCCGCTCCCGGCCACCGCAGCCTCGACCTGCTGGGCTCCGGCGATCCTTCCGCCTCAGCCTTCCGAGTAGCCGGAATTACAGGCGTGCGCTACCACGCCCGGCTAATTTTTGATTTATTGTGGAGA
>CAUYQG010241914.1:0-12907 GCA_963574415.1 Tarsius wallacei | reverse complement strand
CCTTCATTTTATTTTTTTATTATTTTGTGTCAGAGTCTCAATTTGTTGCCCAGGCTGGAGTGCAGTGGCACGCTCACGGCCACGACAGCCTTGACCTGCTGGACTCGGGCGATCCTTCTGCCTCAGCCTTCCAAGTAGCTGGAACTACAGGCGTACGCCACCACGCCTGGCTAATTTTTGGGATTTATTGTAGAGATGAGGTTTAGCCAAGTTGCCCGGGCTGGTGTCGAACCCCTGGGCTCAGGCAATCCTCTCACTTCAGCCTCCCACAGTGCTGGGATTATAGGCGTGAGCCACGGCTCCTGGTCCACAACCTTCATTTTATATGCAAACAACCCTTTTCTTATCTGTATTTATGGTGATAATGATGATGATGATGTTAATATATTTATTACTTTCTATGTGAATATATATCGGTTACTTTCAGACACTGGGGTGGGTATTTTATTAAATATTATCTCATTTAACTCAACTCTATGAGGTAAAGTCCTGTGACTTTCTTTTCGAGATGAAACTGACTAGTAGAGGTTAGGAGGGTCTCTAAGGACACACTCGTGGGACGTGGCAGAGCTGAGATTCAAACCAAGATCAGTGACGGCAAAGTGGGAGCTCTCCTGTACACCTTCTCTGTGATTTCATCATGTTTCCCCCAGTGGTCTCCAAATCCAATGCTGTGACGCTATGAGACCTGATGATCTCACTTGATCATCAGATGGATGACTTCCCTTGAGGGTGTTTGAAAGTGAAGGCTGGGCCCTGTGGATCACACCTGGAATCTCAGAGCTTTGGGAGGCTGAGGACGGAGGATCACTTGAGCCCAGGGGTTCGAGACCAACTTGGACAACATAGTGAGACCTCATCTCTACAAAAAAAATAAAAAATAAACATTAGCTGGGCATGGTAGAGCACACCTGTAGTCCCTGCAACTTGGGAGGCTGAGGTGGAAGGATTGCCTGAGCCCAGGCTCTCTAGCCTGGGCGACAGAGTGAGACCCCTGACTTGGAGGGAGGGAAGGAAGGAAGTGAGGGAGGGAGGAGGAGAAAATGCCCTGGCCTCTTTTAGAAGGTATTTTAGGAGAAACACTAGCAAAAGTGTCAGACTCCAGGATCAAACTCACGCAGTCCCCACGCACCCTCTCTGACCACCAGTATGTTTTGGGTGGATATACATATGCATATATCCAAGGGTCTTGTCTTATTTCCAAATGGATTCTAGGCAACTTGAGGAGATTCCAAAGATATAATAAAATAAAAGAAAAGGTGCTTAGATAAGAAATTGTAAAAAATAGGAGCTAAGAATGAGACTGACATAAAAACACTGATTTTTAGTTTGTATACTTGCTCATGTAGGCTCTATATTTGGCTCTAATCTTTCCTTAAGTTCCAATATGAAATGGGAACCTTGGCCAGTTAGATGATTCGCCATGCCCATAATAGAACCAACCAACTATTTCTGATATTAAGATTAGGGGAAAAATTCTACCTAGGAAAATTGTTTTCAGTGCGGTGGAATGAACACCATTCTCACCAATAGTCTCACAGTAGACACAGCAATGAGTCTCGACAGGATCTTTCTCTTATTCAGTGACTGAATAAAAGGCCATTTTCTGAGAGTTTCGAGTTCAGCCAAGAAAGTGTCCACTGACAGCACAAAGATTCTTGTTAGAAAAACCAAAATACCGAGTCTGCTCTGACGCCCAAAATGTAGGCCTCAAATGTCTGCCCCCTACTGCCTGATCCTACACATGACCTTCCTCAGCCAGCTGGACCCCTGAGGCCAGGGTCTCCCCATCCCTCCCACCTACAGGGCTTCCAGGTCTGCAGCAGGCCTCTTCCCTTCTCAGCAGTGGCCCCGAATGGGGTGGGCTGCTGTCCATAGAGGAGTACTCTGTTCACTAGGTCTGTCTCCTGTTTGTTCTGCTGATAGCCAAGAGAGCTGAGCATCAAGCAGTTTAATGACCTAACACACACCAATGTTTCTACAGCAAAGCTTGCAAGACCTCAATTTATTTTGCTTTGTTATCTTCTCAACGGGAGTCTGTTTTGTTCTGCAATGTATTCTGTTGGGGTGTGGTGCATATTTTGGTCTTGCTGTCTCCTGTTCCTCAATTCATTTTCACTCAAGTTTTTGAATGGTGTGCAGTGGGCTTACAATGAGATGACTGGATTTCAAATCCTGGCATTGCCACATCCACTGTTTCTCTGTGGAATTTAACTCCTCACTCCCAGAAGGACTGTGAGTATTCAGTGATGTCATGATATAAGTAGAAATAACCTGTACAACCCCTGGTACAGAGTAGGTGCTCAATACAGTGAGTCCCCTACATATGAACCTTCAAGTTACAAACTTTTAAGGATGTGACCATGCATTTGCATGTGCAATCACGTACATTAGTTCTCATGTCTGGCATATATTATCACGAGCTATCCTGTAAGATTAAAAATGATTTTTAAAATTTTTTGTTTTCTTAACGTATCATTGGTGTGAAAAGTATTATAAACCCATTACAGTACAGTACTACATAACCAACTGTGTTAGTTGGGTACCTAGGCTAACTTGGTCGGACTTAGGAATGAATTGGATTTACGAATGTGCTCTCGGAACAGAACTCATTCATATGTGGGGAACTTAAATATATTTAAAAGAACTTGGAAAGTTAATAATGATCCTCCCATTCCTACACAGTTGCTAGCAGCAAATATTGTGCAGGTATAGGATTGATGTAATTCCACTGGGGTTATTTGCCAGCAAGTTCAGGAGCTCTGAATGTACCTGACGAGCTCTAAAGAGAATGAAGATCATTTGCCATAAAAGAGTATCTTGGGGGGAAAAAAAGGAATCTGATTGCACCTGCCCTTTTTCATGGCCTGATTTTCAAACTCTAACTCTCTTGAATTGTCATGTCGAGAGAAAGAACAGTTTCACAATTAAAATTACAGCTCAAGTCGCTGCTATTAAGTTATTAACTTTTATATTTTAAAATTATAGAATAAATATAGCTTTGAAACTTCCTAAACCACAGCACTGTACTTCAAAGGCAAATCTCTGGGAAAAGCCACGCCGAGGATCATTTTTATTCGTTTTATAGACCCCAAACTTTTATAAACATTTTTAATAATATAACTTACAAGCCGAAACCAAACGACTAAACACACTATAAAAATAGCTCCCCCAGAAACCTATACAACGCTGTGTATGTGTAAGTGCAATTGACTAATTCTTAAAGGTTGATAGTTTTCACTTACCTTCAAATTACAAATACATTAAATTTGATTTTGATTTTCTTGGGTGGCAACTTGTTCATCTTTTAGCCTCTGAAAACGTCATACCTTAATACATGTAAACTAGGTAAAATGTGAAGTTTTTAATTCTTTTATTAGATCTTTGTTAACTAAAAAATAGAAAGCGCCCATTGCCTTTCCATTAAAGCAACCATTTTTAATAATGCTTTTCTGATTGTAAAGATTACACGTTTTCTTTATAGAAAATGTGGAAAAGAAGAGTTTTCCTCATTAATAAACTCGGGTGATGAGAAGTATTCAGAGTTTAGATGTATTCTTTTAAAAAATGTCTGATAAAATTATGAATTTTATCAGGACATTACTGGATAGGGCTTGCAAATATCTGAATGTCAACATTATTTTTTAATATTTTATTTATGTATTTGTTTGTTTTGAGTCAGAGTCTCACTCTGTAACCCAGGCTGGAATAGCACAATCACGGCTATTGCAGCGTTGACCTATTGGGCTCAGGAGATCCTTTTGCCTCAGCCTTTCAGGTAGCTGGAACTACAGGCGTACATCACCACGCCAGGCTAATTTTTTGATTTATTGTAGAGACAAGGTCTTACCATGTTGCCCAGGCTGGGCTCAAACTCTTGGGCTCAGGCAATCTTCTCGCCTTGGCCTGCCAATGTGCTGGGATTCCAGGCTTAAGCTACCACGCCTGGCTATTTTTCTTTTTAAGGCTATCTATGTACTTCTCTTGAGTAATTTCTCATATTTTTCCAAGCTTTAAATAGTATTTCATTTGCTTTCACATTCTTTACCAAAATAACATTTCTTTCAATTGATGCTTTGTTGACTGCTCTTTTTTAAAATTCCTCTGAATTTTTCAGCATTCCACAGAAGTAGGACACAGAGTAGAATTTGAGTTGCCATTTTTTTATCACCTAGTTATGGTGATAGAGTTGGTGTTAACATATAATAATCATTTGCCTGACACCTTGTAGTAGTTCAATGTCATTTGATGTTAGTCACAGTTCTTTGAAAGAGGGTATAACACTATTATCCCAATATTGCGGATGGAAAAACGGAAGCCCCAAGAAATTAAGTAACTTACCCATACATCTTGGGTTATATTCTGAAGGTAGACCCAACAGGACTTCTTTATGAACTTGATGTGAGAAGTGAAAAAAGAGGTTAAGGATGACCTCCAAATTTCAGTTTAAGCTTTACTAGAAAAATGGAGTTGTTTTTGTTTAAATCAGTGACTGAATGGGATCAAAATAGGAAGAAAGATGTTGAATTAGAACCATACTTGGAAAGTCTTAAAAATCGAAGGAGATAATAGTCCCTTTGTGAGTGAATTAACTTAATAAAACTATACATCTTGTCTTGGGTGTTTTGGAGACAGAGTGAATGGTGCAACAAAGGGCCTCATGTTCTAAACAAACTGCAAATTGTGGGAAGTTGTGAACAGGAAATACTGTGACAGAGCCTGTGGCACTTCCTCTCAACTGAAGGGAGATTGGTATCTATTCTACGCACTAAGATTCTGCAACAGTTGCTAACACTTAGTAATAACCTTCATCTTGCTTTGGAGAGATACAAATGATTGACAGTTGCAGTGATTTCATGTGAAGGCTCCATTCCGTTAGAAATAAAAAATGTATTTTTATTTATGGCTACAGTGAAGAGAAAATAAAGAACTAGGATGATGGCAGCAATCACCTGGATTCCAAGATGTCTGACTCTTCCCAAGGTGGTGAACTCTATCTCTGTGCTCATAGGGGATAAGCCTTACTAACCCACTCTCAGAGCCAACTTATGAATCAAGTGCCTTGTATTCGACAGCCTGCTGTCTCCCTTCCATTTCGGTGTAATTATGTTTCTTTAATGTTTTATGTTGCAGGCCTTTACCCTGTAAATAGTTCCATAATAAATGCTGTAATTAGTTTAATAACCCTTTGACCACATTCTATTTAAGTGTGTCCTCTCTGGGCGTCTTTTGGTGCCATGCCAAGGAACCTCTGCATAGAGGTAAACTTGTCAGATTCCTCCTAAAAGATTACAGTCACGGGGATAGGGGAGGATGAGGAAGGGTTATAACCTTGGAATAAAACTAAAAGTACTTTTCACGGATCCAGTATTCCTCAACAAGATCGACCCAACAGGCTCACGGGTTATGGAAGGCAAACCAAGGCGTCCTGGCAAGACAAGGCCTATGTCTCCATTGGAGATCCAAGGAAGGGGAAAGTCTGAGGCTCCCACACGAAGCCTCAGACCCCTCTTTCTTCTTCAAGCGATGGGACAAGAGGTCTCCAGTTCTATCTTGGCTTCCAGAGTCCCTGGGAGAAATCGTTGCCATTTTCATCCCTGGCAAGAGAGGTCTGTGAGGCAGCTGCTGGGGACATGGGGACTGAAGAGAAGTTGAGCTTATTTAGAGCTGCTCTCTTAAAAACTTCAGAGCAAAGCTGCAGATGATCACAGATAGCACACTGGTAGAGCAGTTTTCCCTTTGGGCCATGTTCTAGAAGGAATTGCTGGAAGGAAATCCTCATGAATGTCCAAATTCAATAGATCTGCCAGCCATTTTTCAAGTTTATCTCTCCCACCAGTCAGCTCATCATTACTGCGGAATCTGCCCCTTGATAAAATCTGTTTGGTGGGTGATATGTTTTCACCTAAGGAGATATTCTGATTTAAATCCACTTCCTCCTGTAAATCACAGTATCTTCATTTTTATGGATTCCATGGTGCCTATTTACAGTCGAAACTTTGAAATAAATTCACACACTTAAGAATGGACTGTCTAGCGTGGGAAATCTATTTGGCATAAATGCCACTCATGAAGGAGGGAGGCTGTCCCTAGGGCTTCGTTTGATCAGAACTGGAAAATAAGTCTTCTGGGCTCAGTCTTTGCTTTTGGAGGCCTTAAACTTTAAAGATTCCACTGTGGTCATCTTGCAGCTGTGATGGGAGGGGTGGTTTGGGCTTCTGCACAGAGAACCAGATACATACTTTGAATGCTGAAGTCTATCTAATGACTAATTTGTTCATCCATCCATTCGTACATGCATGCATTCAATCAACAAACATCAATTATTTATTGAATGTCCCTGGTGACAGCCCCAAGGGGAATAAAAGACACTTCCTCCCACCCTTGCCCTCAGAAGACTTCCTGCATAGTTAAGTAGAGAGTCAAGTGACCTTATCAACTTTTGTCATCTGTAAAATTGAAATAATATTTATTTGCCAGCAAGCAAAAAACATTTTTCTTTACTTTTATTTTTTTTAAAAATATTTTCTTTTGAATTCGAATCTTACTGTTGCCCAACCTGGAGTGCAGTGGCACAATCACAGCTCACCGCAGCCTCGACCACCTGGGCTCAGGCAATCCTTCTGCCTCAGCTTCTCCAGTAGCTGAGACTGCAGGAATGCAGCACCATACCCAGCTAACTTTTTATTTTGTAGGGATGGGGTCTCACTATGTTGCCCAGGCAGGTCTTGAAGTCCAGGACTCAAGCTGTCCTCCTACCTCAGCCTCCCAAAGTGCTGCCATTACAGGCCTGAGCCCCACCGCGCCTGGCAAGAAACATTTTTAAGTGAACAAAATGCATTGTTGCTTCCCGCAGCTTCTGAACTCTTCAAATTCTGAACACTCCAATCTTTTTCTGGCCTAAGGTAGATCGTGATATCTGTGGAGGTTGTATGGTCATTAAACTAAATCAGTCAAAGTCACAGCTTCGGTTACAAAGATGGTATTAATAAAAACATTACCATATGATTATTAAAACAAGAAGCATAAAAGCTAGCCCTCTGGCATTCAATTTTGTTCATATACACCACAGCTTGTTATAAATTGTTAAAAGTTAACAGTGTTGGAAAATTAGTCATGTTGCGGTTTAAATACAGTTCTTTAAAAATCTTATACTAAATGTCCTTGGGTGATAGCACCTGAAAAGAACGCGTACACCTAGAGAGCCTTTATAGGACATAATAACGCAATAAGCTATATTGGCAAAACTAATCAATTAAAGTTGTAAAGTGTGCCTACAGCAATTTGGACTTAGTATTCTTTGAGAACCTATTCTTTACAAAAACGAATGCAGTTAGTGGTTAAGTTGAAGTTCAGAGTCCCCAAGACAGAACTTTAGATAGACTGCCTATTGTCTTGTTATTCGTGCACTGTTGCCCTTTACAGTAAGAAAGGGCCTGTTCCCCTGGAAATGTGGGGAGGACGGTATTTAAAATTTTAGGCCAGGCTCGATGGCTCACGCCTGTAATCCTAACACTTTGGGAGGCCAAGGAGAGAGGATGCTTGAGCCCAGGAACTTGAGACCAGCCTAGGCAACACGGCGAGACCTTGTCTCCCCAAAAATCAAAAAATTAGCTGGGCATGGCGGCACACATCTGTAGTCACAGCAACTCGGGAGGCTGAGGTGGAAGGATCGCCTGAGCCCGAGAGGTCGAAGTTGCAGTGTACTGTGATCATTTAACTGCCCTCCAACCTGGGAGATCGAGTGAGACCCAGACTCAAAAAATAAATAAATAAATTTTTAATAAGATATTTTAATACAAAGTTAATAGTTGTTATCATAAAAGTATAATCAAGACAGGTAAAGAGTTTTAAAATGCTGAAATTTCTACCCTTCTCATGTTCCCTGACCCAACATCCCTCATTTCAACTCACCAGAATAGCCACTGTCGGCAATGCGTGTCCTTCCAGATCTTATTCAATGCAACAAATATATGAAAATAAAACATAAAATATCCAAGGATAGTAAATAAAAAACAAAACATTTCACTCCCTTTGTCCCACTCTCCAAAGGTAACCGCTTTTAACCAATTCTTATATTTCTTCTAGTGGTTACTGCCATATAAATTTTGCCTCAGCTTCTCTTTCTTATTAAGTTTAAAAAATGATTTTTAAAAATTTTATAATAGAGGTGGAGTCTTGCTACATTGTCCAGGCTGGTCTCAAACTCCTGGCCTCAAGGGATTCTTCCACCTCAGCCTCCCAAAATGCTAGAATTACAGGCATGAGCCACCACACCTGGACATTGATTTGTCAGCTTTAAGTTATGCCAATTAACTGAGAGCTCACCTGTATGACTTGTCTCCCAAATCACATCGCATGTGTTTATTTTCAATTCTAGAGATTAATTTTATCAATTAATATATTTCATCCTCTGTTTTTTGTTTGTTTGTTTGTTTGTTTTGAGTCGGAGCCTCACTCTGCTGTCCAGGCTGGAGTGCAGTAGTCTGATCACAGCCACCAAAGCCTCAACCTCCTGGGCTCAGGTGGTCCTTCCACCTCAGTCTTCCAAGTAGCTGGAAACACAGACATGCACCACCACACCCAGCTAATTTTTAAAATTTATTTATTGCAGAGATGAGGTCATGCCAAGCTGCCCAGGATGGTCTCAAACCCCTGAGCTCAGGCAATACTCTCACCTCTGCCTCCCAAAATGCTGGGATTACAGGCATGAGTCGCTGAGTCCAGGACATCCTCTGGTTTTTTTGAGCCACACGCTTTTAGACTGTGTGCCTAGACCTTCTACCATATAATTTGAGGGAATTAGAGCCCCCTACATATAGCTGTACCTTTCTGCCTACAACTTCCATGACTTTTATACTCTGTTCTTCAACTATACTTATGTCTGGGCTTTTCTATACGTTTATTTAAAAAATTGAAAACCAATAACCAACTCAAACATCTACACTTTTATTGAAGTTTTAAATTTGATTAGTCATATTTTATGACTCTTCCTTATTCTTTGGATACTTCTTTTTCATGGTAACCATTTTTATTTTCTAATGAATGCAATATCCTCTCAAAACTCTAAATAGAATTTCTAAAGCTTCATTTATGTTCATGGCGTAAGTTCAGAGATGGGTTGTTATCTTTTTTGTGTGGTTCCTACTTTCTGGTGTTATGGCTTATTGTTGAATATATGATGGTCTTTCGTCATAGCTGTGCAAGGGCTGCTATCTGTCCACCAAAATCCACTCTTCTCCTTCCTGGGTCATGGCTAGACTTTATTTCCCAGACATGTTTGCAGTTAAGTGCTCTATCTAAGGAAATGAGACTCTTCTAGGTGGATGCTTTTAAAGCATAAGCATGACTCCTTCATGATCCCGTCCCCTCTTTCTGCAGACCAAAGTGACCCTGGACGCTGTGGGCTGACCATGACTGAGCTGCTGTCCTAGAATGACTGCATGAGAAGAGCCATCTACTGACTGGATGGTTGCTGGGTAGTGAAATGAATTCTTATATTTCTTAAGCCACTGACTTCATAGTTAGGTGTCTTGTTACAGCGTCTAAACCTACCTTCTTTATACATGATACTAATCGAGAAGCTTGCATGGATGGCTTCTAGATGTGGGTAGTCCTGTTTTCCT
The DNA here is from genome assembly GCA_963574415.1 of Tarsius wallacei. Classification (NCBI taxonomy): domain Eukaryota; kingdom Metazoa; phylum Chordata; class Mammalia; order Primates; family Tarsiidae; genus Tarsius; species Tarsius wallacei. The sequence goes on along the minus strand of CAUYQG010241914.1, from coordinate 3,281 downwards.
TCTAAGCTTTTCCTAAAAGAGCTGACTGTAAGAAATGTGTGTGCCTATAGGGCACGTCACTCTTAGGGTCCCTTGGCAAGGAGCTGGCAAGACATCTCTCTTTATTACACCAAAATAAAGAGGTCTTAGCTCTGAGCACCCATATCCACCCTCCGTTCCTTAGCTCTCCCCAATCAATCATTTCTTTTTTTGAGTTGGGGGCTCACTCTGTCATCCAGGCTGGAGTGTGGTGGCACAATCCCGGCTCACCGCAGCCTTGACTTCCTAGGTTCAGGCACTCCTTCCACCTCCTGAGTAGCTGGGACTACAGGTGTGCACCACCATGCCCGGCTAATTTTTTGCTTGTTTGTGGGGACAAGGTCTCGCTATGTTGCCTAGGCTGATCTTGAACTCCTGGGCTCAAGCAATCCTCGCGCCTTGGCCTCCCAAAGGGCTGATTACAGGTATGAGCCACCGTGTCTGGCCCAATCATTTCTTTAGATGGCAACCATATGATTTTAATCTGGGACTAAATGTCCTGCCTAGTTTTGGGGGGTGGGATGGGGATGGAAGGACCTATTTGGGTAGGTAAACCTGAAACTACTCTTCAATGAGCCACCTTAATTTCTGCACATCTGTCGCTCACGCCTGCTCTCTGTTGCCTCTCCTGTGCTCAGAGCTTCTCTCTGGCTCACCCCCCAAGAGAATGTTCTCACCCCTACTGCCCCTCTGGGAACCAGCTGAGTTGTCCCTCTCCAAGTATCCCTCAGTATGTTTCCTTCTGATTCCCATCTGCCAGAAACTTGTCAGCCTTTCTGGTCAGTGGTTGCTTCTTGTTCCCCCTCCTCTCAAGTCCACTTACTCTCTTCTGTTTTTCTTTGTTGTTATCACAATGGCATTTTGGGAGAAAAGAGAACAAAGATTTACATTTAGTCTGCCATCTTATATTACAAGCCAGAACTCTTTTTTTTTTTTTTTTAATACAGAGACTTTATAGGGAAAAGGAATCAGAATCTCACTCTCCTCGCTGAGGTCTTGGGAATTCATTTTTTAAGAAACAGGTTGTTCTGTAATTACACCCATTAGAAAGTAACAGTAAGCAGTACCCCAAATGTCCCATGCTCTATTGGTCTGTACGTACAAATATAGTCATCTAATTAGGAATGTCCAAGTTCTCATGGCTCTAATTTGTTTATTTATTTATTTAGTTGAGGTCTTACTCTGTCACCCAGGCCGGAGTGCAATGGCATGATCATAGCTCACCGCAAACCTTGCACTCCTGGGATCAAGCAATCTTTTGCCTCAGTCTCCCAAGTGATTAGCTGAGACTACAGGTACATGCCACCATGCCTGGTTAATTTCTTGACTTTTTTTTTTTTGGTAGAGACTGGGTCTCGCTGTGTTTCCTAGGCTGATGTAGAATTTCTGGGATCAAGTGATCCTCTCGCCTTGGTCTTCCAATGCCCTTGGATTACAGGCTTGAGCCACTGTTGTCTGACTCCATGAGCTATACATGCATGAAGCCCAATTGCGTGGGATCACCTTCTAGATGTGTCTGCTAATTCCCAAGTGGTATTTCACGTGCTTCCTTGAATCAGTATATTCCTTTTTTGCCAAACTGGGACTCTAACCAGATAACATCACCACTACCTCAAGCTATTAGAGCTGAAATTCAGCTCTTTCTAACAGAACCATTGTGGTCCTGGTGCCCATCGAGCTGGCATTTCCCTGCTTCCCGACCTGCTGGCCAGCGATGGTCTTCTGAAGTCGGAAGGCAAATATTCCTTCCTTCTCTGTTATTCTCCATTAGAAGATATTTTACAGCAGGGCTGCTTTAGCCCTGGCATTTTATTTTTATTGTTTTAGATTCAAGGAGTACATGCGTCGGTTTGTTAGTAGGTATATCAGTGAAGTTTGGGCTTCTATTGAGCTCATCACTCAGGTGGTGGACATGGCACCCAGTGGGTGCTTTTTCAACCCTTATGTCTTCCCTCCCTTCTCCTTTGGGAGTCCCCAGTGTCTGTCATTCCCATCCTTATGCCTGTGTGTATTCAGTGTTTAGCTCCCACTTATAAGTGAGAACATGCAATATTCAGTTTTCTGTTTCTGTGATAATTCACTTAGGATAGTGATCTCCAGCTGCATCCATGTTGTTGCAAAGGACATGACTTTGTTCTTTTTTATTAGCCACAATATTTGAAAGGAATTATCAGCAGCAGCTATTTCCTCCAACATGAACTAACTGTGGCATTCTTATGTGAACTTGAGCCGCCATCTTGGTGCAGACTCTGACTCACCAAGTGATGGATGATATTCTTGACCCTCAAAGGGCTGGAGCTGCTTGACTGTCTCTCAGGATGTGAGAGGACAGATACTGTCTGTTTGGTGAATCTCTGCTGGCTGAAGGAAGATGGAATGGGGACGGTGAAGATCTTACAATTACTAGCTTGGACCCAACATACTAAAGAATTTAGTGAAGCAATTCTTCCATTTCCCATGAACGACATTGCACCCATGGCAGCAACAATGCCTAGGAAATTACAGCTCTTGTCCAGGAACTGTTGCTCAGTTTGGCTCACTCTGTTCCTCTCCTTTCCATTGTATAGAAACTGGTTTCTGTCACTTCTCCCTCCCCCAAACCAGTCATGTCACCATGTCTGGCCTCTAACTATTGGAAGAGCTCTAGTGTTCGACATGCCCAGAGGAGCTCTTCAGTCCCCTGTAAGTCAGCACATGGAAATTGATTCTGAGAGAAGATGGTGTCATCTTAGGTCACATAAAGGAGGTTCTCTTTTTCTCAGATATCACTTATTGTTTCTTTCATTATCATCTGTGTATTACCAATTTTCTCTGACTCTGGGATAATTGAATCAAAAAGCAACTCTTAAATATCAGGAGAGCCCACGAGGAGCCAGATTGAATCTCATTATCTAAATTGCTCCCACCTGTGCTATGAGCAGGCACTGTCTAAAATCTAAGCCTGTACATCCATGAATTTCCATCTCAGGGCCACTGTTTTCTCTTTGTGGGTGTGAAGGAAGGTGCGGGATAAGCCCCATCCTGGGAAGTCAGGATACCTCTTACACCAGCGAACCCCAACTTTTTTGGCATCAGGGACCGGTTTCTTGGGAGACAATGTTTCCAGGGACTGGGGAGAGGAAGTAACTCAAGCTCGTAACATTTACTGTGCAGTTTATTTCTATTATTATGACATTGTAATATATAATGAAATAATTATACAACTCACCATAAAAAGAGGCATGAATGGAAGTGGTAAATAAAATAATGGGTGGGCCATACCC
>CAUYQG010241913.1:0-10441 GCA_963574415.1 Tarsius wallacei | reverse complement strand
ACTGCATTCCAGCCTGGGTAATAGAGTGAGACTCCAACTCAAAACCCCCCCCTCCAAAAATTAACTGGGTGTGATGGTGCACGCCTGTAGACCCAGCTACTTGGGAGGCTGAGGCAGGAAGATCGCCGGTGCCCAGGAATTTGAGGCTGCAGTGAGTCGTGATCATGCCACTGTACTCCAGCCTGGGTGACTAAGACTTGACTCAAATAAAATAAAATAGAGCCCATCCCTCTGATTTTCTGTAAGTTAGTTAAGCATGAAATAGCCTAGCACATCCCAAGTTAGGCAAGGCATTCCCAATCATTACAGGATATAAGTGACAACACCCAGGTTGTCACTATGTAAAGATACTTTCTTAAGTGCCTGTAATTATAGTTAAAGGACGAGTCTGTAGATGACTATAGCATAATAAAATCCTAAATGTCTAATATTCTACTTGCTTTATTCTTGCCTCTATATTAAATCTTGTCCAGGTTTTAAGAGTTTCTCTATGAGAAATTTGCAAAATATGCCTCAGGCGTATAAAAGTAATTAACTGTGAGAAGAGAATGGTCTGATACTCTAGTTGGGGTTTGAGAATAGTTGACCTTGAACCATTCTCATTACAGTAGATTATCAGGAATGCACATCTGTGAATGACATGACAATAAACACTTATCAGTAGTACAGATAGAAATGCTTGTCTATTCTCAGTTGGAAAGGGGCAGGATCCAGCCTGTCCTGAAGCAGTCAGTTCCACGGGTGTCAACAGGAGTCATTTTACTGACCTGCAGCCTCAGAGCAGTATTATGGGCCTGGAGTCTGGAGAGAATGAAGGGGTACAACATTAAGTGTGGACACATACTATTTCCCATCTCCAGTTAAAGGCCAGGAAATCAGTATTACAAGCTACAATCAGCGTGGAAGTCTCTCCTGCCTACTCATCTGAGGCCGCTAACCTTCCTTTACAGCCTCTGCAGCACTATGCAATCGCTAGTTCAAAGTGGACTTCAGTAGCCGGGTGTGGTGGTGCGCACCTGTAGTTCCAGCTACTTGGAAGGCTGAGGCGGAAGGATCACCAGAACCCAGCAGGTCAACGCTGGGGTAGCCAGAGTGTGCCACTGCACTCCAGCCTGGGCGACAGAGTGACTCAAAAAAAAAAAAAAAAAAAGTGGACTTCAGGATCCTGTGTCCAACCAACATTGTGATACGTATAGGAGCATGTAATGACAGAGTCACCAGATCAACTGCAAGAAACAGTAAGAAAATAATCTATGTCATGCCACATAATTGAGTACTCATTATACATAAGTTCTGGAACTCTCGGGAAAACGTTCAGAGTAGCCAGAGAAGGATGAATGGAAAAGCAGAACTCAAACAGGGTCGAAGACGCACACAATCTGGATAGGCAGAGGACATTCCAGGTGGGGAATGAAAAGGAACAGATGCATAAAGGCAGGGCTTTGCATGGTAAGTCCAAAAATGATAATAAGGCAACTGACCTAACTGGATGGGGATGATGAAAACACGGTTAAGGAGTTGGGCGTGGTGTGACCATACGCAAGGGGAGACAGGCATCCCGAGGAAGGCAAAGGAGCGCCTGTCTGCTGCTTAGCAGACAGGAGAAGGATGGAGGATCGGGTGGGGCCTGGAGGATTCCACAGCGCAAGAGCAGGAGGGAAAGGAGCAACTAGCACAGGACAAGCAAGTCACAGGAAGCGTTTTGAAAAAAAGAAAGAAAACACAGGAAAACACCTTTAAAAGCAAACTGTTCCTCAGACAGTGATGTTTGGGTGTGCAATAAGTGCTAGGGGAGTTGGGGAGAACGGTTTGTTTTATTTTAATATTTTTAGCTGGTTTTTTTTGTAAGCAGACTTTTTTGTATTAAAGAAAAACACTGTGAAAGTTCAGGGAAGGAAGAATTTCAAGAATTGGGTGGTCATCAGCGTTAAATATCAGGGGGTGGAGAACAGGAAGAGAGAAATGCCACTGAATTAGATAAGAAGTTAATGATGGGCGGCTCAGCCTGTAATCCCAGCACTTTGGGAGGCCGAGGCTAGTGGACTGCCTGAGCCCATGGGTTCGAGACCAGCTCGGACAGCTTGGCCAGACCTCGTCTCTATAATACATCAAAAAAAAAAAAATTAGCCAGGCGTGGTAGCGTACATCTGTAGTTCCGGCTACCTGGAAGGCAGAGGCAGAAGGATCACCAGAGCCCAGCAAGTCGATGCTGGGGTGGCCGTGCACTCCAGCCTGGGTGACAGAGTGAGACTCCAACACACACACACACACACACACACACACACACACACACAAAGAAGTTAATGATAAGTGAAATCCATAAGGAAAAAGGCTCATTTATTATTTCTTGGCAAACAGTTTTGTTTTCAATAGCATACAATCATCATACTGAAGCCTGTTTACTGAATATTAAGCTAAGCACTCAACAAACTGTATACTCAGTGCAGCTCCTTCTAATGACAGAAAACTTTACCCAAACATAATTAAGGGAATTATCAAGCTGTAGCAGGGGGAGGGTCTGGGAGAGCACAGACGCAAAGCTGCTGACAGGCCACGCTCCAAGTGAGGCGGGCACAGCCAAGGACGGGCTCCTAACTCCCACTCTGTACTTGTCCCCCACAAGGTGCTTTATCAAGGTCATTTTATGACTATGTTTGTTTGTGTACATTTTCCCTGTAAGACTGAGTTTTTAAACTTATAACCACAGTTTTGCATATTTTGCTTTTTGCTATTAAATCATACCTTAAAAACAATTTGCTAGGGTCAACACATTTGGGAAGGCTTAGTGACTAAAAGCTGGTCTTACTCACAGTTCTGGTGATTTAAACATTCAGATAATGACTACTCTGTATTTATCTCCATTTCAGTTTCACTACCTTTTCTGAAACTTCATGTCTTCCTTAAAATTAACAGTCATTGCTGGGTTCAGAGGCTCATGCCTATAATCCTAGTATGCATACTTTGGAAGGTCAAGGCAGGAGGATTGTTTCAGCCCAAAAGTTTGAGACCAACCTAGGCAATACAGTGAGATCTCATCTCCCCCAAAATAAAAAAAATTAGCCAGGCATGGTGGCATGCCCACAGTCCCAGCTACTTTGGAGGCAGAAGCAGAAGGACTGCCTGAGCCCAGAAGGTCAAGGCTGCAGTGAGCTGTGATCGTGCCACTGTACTCCAGCCTGGACAAGAGTGAGACCTTGACTAAAAAAAAAAAAACAAAAAAAAAACCAACAAGCCGGGCTCGGTGGCTCAGCCTGTAATACCGCACCTTTGGGAGGCTGAGGTGAGTGGATTGCCTGAGCCCGTGGGTTCGAGACCCGCCTGGGCAACTTGGCGAGACCTCATCTCTACAATAAATAAAAAAAAATCAGCCGGGCTTGGTAGCGCGCGCCTGTAATTCCGGCTACTCGGAAGGCTGAGGTGGAAGGATCACCAGAGCCCAGCAGGTCGAGGCTGCGGTGGCCGGGAGCGGCCACTGTACTTCAGTCTGGGTGACAGAGTGAGTCCAACTCAAAACAAAAACAAAAACAAAAACAACAGTCATTATATTAAATACAAATTCCCCATCATTTATCTTTAACAATCTAATTCTTGCAATTTTTTAAATAAAAAACTATTAAGTGTTTGCCATTAATTATAAGGCTCTACCTACAAAATTACATAAATTTATAAATTAATGAACTTTACTATTAAAAACCTTGTAGTTATAAGTAAGGTTCAAATTTTAAAATCCGTCAGTCTTGCCGGGCTCAGTGGCTCAGCCTGTAATCCCGCGCCTTAGGAGGCTGAGGTGAGCGTACTGCCTGAGCCCGCGGGTTCGAGACCCACCTGGACAACTTGGCGAGACCTCATCTCTACAATAAATTTAAAAAAAATTAGCCAGGTGTGGTAGCACGCGCCTGTAGTTCCAGCTACTTGGAAGGCTGAGGCGGAGGCGGAAGGATCGCCGGAGCCCAGCAGGTCGAGGCTGTGGTGGCCGGGAGCGGCCACTGCATTCCAGTCTGGGTGACAGAGTGAGACTCCAACTCAAAAAAAAAAAAATCCGTCAGTCTGAGGAAATAAGCTCGGCCTCTCTTGCTTTGGACAAATATTTACTCTTACAAAGGTTCAAAGATATAATTTGCTGACATTATGGATCTTCCTCGAGGTAAAAATAGAACACTTCATCTATCAGTGGCCACTCAAAAAAAAATTTCAATTTAATACATATAAAATTTCACATTTAAATAACGGGAAGAGCACCAATGTAAGACACTGCTTCTAACTGATTTGCTGCTTACAGAATAACATTATTCATAATGTAATAAATTGAGAATCACTGGCAAATTCTAAAACAAACTGTCTGAAGAGTGACCATAATCCCAGTACTGTGCAGCCATCAGGACATTCAAGCTGATAGCAAAGACACAATGTGGAGCTTGTTGCAGAGAAAATTACACAGATTTAGGTCATTGCACCAGCTTATTATAGCAAGAAGTTGGGTTACCAGATGTCAATTCTGTCCTTAAAACGAAAACAAACTCCTTCAAAAAGAATTTCATCCGAGGATAGAATAAACTGAAAAACCGATGCATGAATTTAGAACTCCGGTAACTCCGTACATCAAATTCTCAACGGAGCATTTCTTCTTCGGCTCTGGAAGGGTGGATAGTAGTTAGGGGATGCTCAGGCTTTGAGGAAATCCAGGTCATACCTGAATGGCAGGTACAGCTAAGTAACTCCAAGAGTTAGAAAAGTTAAGTTCTTTGATCTCTCATCTCTTCCTCTGTGTACCCAGGCTCCTTCTCTATTCCCTGGTGTTCAGTCCTGTGACAGCAAACCCCATAGAACCTCAGATTTAAAAAAAAAAAAATCTTTAAAGTGGAAAGAACCTCAGCGGTAATCCAATTCAACGTCCTAGGATTCTATTGCAAGAATTTCCTAAGTACACATGGCGTCTGGTTTCCAGGTTTTAGAGCAGGCTTACCTTCTCTTTGGGAATCTTTGAGAATCTGAGAAGATTTACAGGTCCTGACTAATCTGCTCAAACAGGTAAATGTTGTATATTTTGAATAAAATTTCACAGGGTGTGCAGATCCCTTTGTTAAAATATCTCCTCTTCTGATTATGGGTTTCTCCATTACAGTGGTTTCCTTATTGGAGTTCTGAAATTCTATTTAGTTTTTAAAAAATGAAACATCTAAAGTAAAACAACCAAGCTACAGGCAGAGTTTGAGTTAAGGCAAAGACCTCCTATTCCCCCAGACTAGATGACAGTTTGTATTGACTTCATATATAACTTCTTTGGGACTTTCTGGTTATCTCCTGTAATGTAGTTATTGTGAAGAGATATTAAAACAGACAAAGCAGCCGGGCGCAGTGGCTCAAGCCTGTAATCCCAGCACTTTAGTAGGCCGAGCGAGAGGACTGCCTAAGCTCAGAGGTTCGAGACCAGCCTGGGCAACTTCGTGAGACCTTGTCGCTACAATAAATCCAAAAATAAGTCGGGCATGGTAACATGTGCCTGTAGCTCCAGCTACTTGGAAGGCTGAGGTGAGGTGGAAGGATCGCCGGAGCCCAGTAGGTCGAGGCTGCGGTGGCTGCGAGTGTGCCACTGCACTTCAGCCTGGGCGACAAAGTGAGACTCCAACTCAAAAACAAAAAACAGAAACAGACAAATCAGGAACAGAAAGACAACCATCAAAGTGAAAGGCAATAATGAAAAAATATTCTTAAAACTCCATATTAAAGAACGCATTCTTATAACATTATAAGCTCTCCATAAATAAATAAATGAGTTTCATGGAAAGACATTCTTTTTACTCTTTCCTCACTTCTCCTTATGGATGATAAAAAATAGAAATAGTCTAACAACTCATCCCAAAGGCAAGTACATCTTCCCAGTGTTCAAGTATAATGTCTACTACCAAAATTTCTGGTTGTGTTGTTTTTTTTTTCCCCTAGCAATAAGGAAGAAATTTGTCCTGTTCTATTCCAAGATCTGGAACTACAGTTCAGTAAAAGTATTACAAAGTAACAAGAAATTTTACTTTAGATTTACCACTTTTGATTAGAAAGAAAAAACAGAAGCAATGGAAAATAAGAGAATTCATGGGCAGCAAACCAATATAGATGATGGCTTTTTTTTTTTTTTTGAGTTGGAGTCTCACTGTGTTGCCCAGACTGGAGTGCAGTGGCCACTCCTGGCCCCTGCAACCTCGACCTGCTGGGCTCCGGCGATCCTTCTGCCTCAGCCTTCTGAGTAGCTAGAATTACAGGCACGCGCTACCACGCCCAGCTGATTTTTTTATTTATTGTAGAGATAAGGTCTCGCCAATTTGCCCAGGCGGGTCTTGAACCCGCGGGCTCTGGCAATTCACTCACCTCAGCCCCTAGATGATGGCTTTTGACCAGCAAGAATGCTGCAGATGATATTCTTTTCTGTTCGAAAGAGTTCTCCTATTCAGGTAGACACATTTTGGCTTTACCGCAGAGAAATACAGCTGATATTTTAAAGATCATGTGAGAACTGACAAGAGGAAGAGTAGAAGGAAGCACACCTGGGTAGAAGGAACGGCTTGTGCAAAGCCGCAGTGACAAGAGGGAGCCCCTGATGCCTGGTAAGAAATTAAAGGTGGCCAGTGTAGAACTGCTTATAGGGAGGCTGGAGAGAGAGACAGGGCCAGACGCCCTAGAGTTCCATAAGCCACATTAACCCTTGCCTCCAAGTGATCTCCCAATCATCCCCAGATGTGATCATTTTGGTGGTTAAAAAGCAGTACTAGGCCGGGCTGGGTGGCTCAGCTTGTAATCCCAGCACTTTGGGAGGCTGAGGAGAGTGGATTGCCTGAGCCCGCAGGTTTGCGATCAGCCCGGGCAACTTGGTGAGTCCTCGTCTCAACAATACATCAAAAATTAGCCGGGTGTGGTAGCACGCGCCTGTAGTTCCAGCTACTTGGAAGACTGAGGTGGAAGGTTGACACTGGGGTGGCCATGAGAGTGCCACTGCACTCCAGCCTGGGTGACAAAGTGAGACTCCAACTCAAAAAAAAAAAAAAAAAAGAAAGCAGTGCTGGTTTTCTGTTGTTCTATTCAATAAAGTAGGTCATCTGAGTTCTAAGAATTTGACTTCTAGTCATCTGAGTTGTAGGAATTTAAGTTCTTTCCAAGGAAACCAATGAGCTTTTTTTTTTAAACTTGGGATGGTTACACACACACACACACACACACAGGAGAAAAAAACCCATAAACATTCTAAGCATTCTGATTTTTCCCAAATTGGCCCTCTTACAGGAAATGTTGCCAACAGTGTTGAAATAGAACATAGGAGCTCAACACAGGAGTGTCAACTGCATTGTAACTTAAATTTCAAAGATGCTTTGCTATTCTAATAGGTTTATGGCACTTTAACGGCTTACAATAAACTGAAACTCAATGAGACAGAAAGAGACTGTCCTGGTCCTGCTACCCGCACAGACTCAAGATTTTTGACACTCAAGACTTTTGACGTTCCACCTCGAACACACATGTTGCTCATTCAGAAATAATTCTTTTCCACTCAGCATCAACACTTCTGGAAGACCAAGTATTGGACACACGGACACACACACACACACACACACACACACACACACATCTCAGGGCCACGCGTGGCATCGAAAGCCTCTGTCCAACAAGTGACGCTGTCCCCATGGCCTGGCACCAGGAAAACCGCAAGGGCCAGAGAAAGATAAACAGAAAGCCCTTCGTGGTCTAATGCAGGCACTTCGGGCGATAACGCAGAGAGGGAGCATGGAGAGGAGAGGACGGTGGCCACGGAGGACGAGCGGGAGAAGCCTTGAGCGGCTGACTTGGGTCTCCTCCGACGCATTTCCTGGGCCCGCCTAACAGGCTCGGGGGCCCCAGGGCGTCTTCGGGGACCCAGATGAGGGGAGCCCTGGGGGCGTGGGGCGGCCGGGCGGAGGGGGGCGGCACAGGAAGGAGGCGGACGGCGACGCCCCCTTGCCCAGGCCGGGAGGGAAGGAACTGGGGATGTGGAAGCGGCCGCTCACTGACCCCCCGGGCTGAGCAGACGCCGCTCGGCAGCCTCCCGGCGCGGGCCGGACCCCGCTCCCCTGCCGGGGCTCGCCCTCCCCGCCGCGGACTCACCAGCTGCGAGCCCTTGAAAACGCGCCCGCGCAAAGGGAGCCGGCCCAGGAAGAAGTAGGCAGCCAGGCCGCTCCGGGGCCCTCTGGCGGGGTCCGGGTCCTCCTCCGTGGTGGGGCTGTACACCGCTCCGTTCTCCATCGCCTGGGGCCGGGAACGCGGCGGACGCGGCGGCAGCGGCGGCGTCGGGGACTTCTGGAGTCCGCGAAGTCCCCGGGAGCGCCAAAGGGGCCGTCACTTCCTGGGCCCCCTCCCCCGCTTCCGGCCGACTCCGCCCCAGACACCTCCTTCCCCCGCCCCGCCCCGCCCCCGGCCACGCCCCCGGCCGCGCCCCCGACCTCGCCCCGCCCCCGCCCCGCCCCGCCCCTTACGCCCTAGGCCCGAGCCCGCATCAAATTCTTATCTGTCAGCCCTTGAGATTCTTCTGGCTTTTGCTCAAGAATTGGGTTCTTTCCATGGGCGTCTGATTTATTTCTCAATCAGAGAACTTTTGCATCTTCCAGACATTAATTCATTCCTTCAGTCAGTATTTTCTGAGTACTTACGGTGTGCCACGAGCCCTGTTCTAGGTGCTGGGGTTATAGACAAGTACCAGGCAAAGACACAAGACATCTGCCCTTTCACTGCTGCCTTCTCGTAGGAGAGACAGGCCATAACAAGTGACAGATGAATAACAATTTCATAGTGATAGGTGACATGAAAATAATGGGAAGTGGGCGGTTTCTTTCGCCCATGCCAACTCTGGCAAGTCTCCCTTTCTTTTCTCCCTTCTTTCTCTAATAAACTTTGTTTGAAAACTTAAAGAAAATAATGGGAAGTGATAGAGAATTGGATGCTGAGCAGGCCACTACTTAAAGGGAGGTCAGAAAGGTATCTCTGAGGACTGCGGTATTTGAGTTGAAAGAAACTCAAAGTATGAGAAGATGCCAGACTTGTAAAGATCTAGGGAGAGCCTTCACGCAGAGGGGACAGCAAGGGCAAATGTCCTGTGGACTAAATTAGCTTGGCTCGATCTGAAATCCAAAAATCAGTGTTGCTAGGACGAGTAAGGGAGAAAGAGAGGAGGTGAATTTGGAGGTGTGAGCAAAGGCAGATCACGGAGAAGCCTTGCAGGCGAAGGGAAGAATGTGGATTTCGTTTTAAGAACAATGAATTATCTAGAAGGAGTTTCAGGATTGCTCCCTCCGGCGTCTCTCAGAATTCCATTTAGTCTCATTTGCCAAAAGCATTTAGTTTATTTATCTCTTTCTTGGTCACCAATAGTTATAGTCACGCACATGTTAATTTTGTGTGAACTTAAGGAAACTCATCAAGGATTGTAATTATATTTTAACAACCGAAGTTGATCAAGTTACATGTCAGGCACACATATTTTCTCTATGACAGTATAAAGCAGGTACTCTCATTATCTTCATTTTACAGATGAGAAAACGGAGGCCAAGAGGCTGAGTGTTATATCCAAGGTCAAACAGCCAGGAGCAGCTGGAATGTAGGCCTAGGCAGTCTGATACACAACCTTGCTGCGAACCACTCACACAGCAAACTTCAGCCTCCAACTCATCTCTCTATTGGGGTCTCAAAACCCATGGAAGGGGGAAGGGGTTATTGTCTCTTCTACGTGGCCCCAAACCTCCTTTTCGTCTTCTTCCAGTAACAAAACAAAAGCTTCCATTCAAATAAATAGAGACAAGCAGATACAACTCTGCGGAGGCTGTCTCCAGCCAGCCAAAACCATCCTTCTGTCTTTCATGAAATGCATTCTAAACAATTTCCTGAGGCCGAGAAACCACCAGTTTTGTCCAATAAAAGGAGGCCACTGTATCGTCACCAGAAATACAAAGATTCACAGCCCTTATTCTTCAAGTCACCATCATCTCAAATTGGACACTACTGATGCCTAACATTTTCTTTGAAATTTATCCAAGGCCGGATTCGGTGGCTCAGCCTATAATCCCAGCACTTTGGGAGGCCTAGGCGAGTGAATTGCCTGAGCCTGTGGGTTTGAGACCAGCCCGGGCAACTTGGCGAGACCTCATCTCTACAATTAAAAACAAGCTTACAAACTTGTTTTTACAAACAAACAAACAAACTTAGCCGGGTATGGTGGTGCACGCCTGTAGTTCCGGCTACTTGGAAGGCTAAGGCGGAAGGATCGCTGGAGCCCAGCAGGTCAAAGTTGCAGTGGCCGGAAGCGGCCACCGCACTCGAGTCTGGGTGACAGAGTGAGACTCCAACACAAAAAAAAAAAAAAAAAAAAAATTCCTTTACCTCCGCAACACCAGCCTCGGCTAGTCATACCCATGACATTTTGGTGGTCTGC
>CAUYQG010241910.1:0-13050 GCA_963574415.1 Tarsius wallacei | reverse complement strand
TAAATCAAAAAAAAAAATTAGCTGGGCGTGGTAGTGCGCGCCTGTAGTTCCAGCTACTTGGAAGGCTGAGGCAGAAGGATTGCCGGAGCCCAGCAGGTCGAGGCTGCAGTGGCCAGGAGCATGCCACTGCACTCCAGTCTGGGCGACAGAGTGAGAATGAAGTCCAGGCACGATGGCTCACACCTGTAATCCCAGACCTTTGGGAGGCCAAGGCAGGAGGATCACTTGGGCCTAGGAGTCCTAGAACAGCCTGGACAACACAGCGAGACCTCGCCTCCACAAAAAATAAAAAAACTAGCCAAATGTGCCTGTAGTCCCAGCTACTCGGGAGGCTGAGGAGGAAAGATGGCTTGAGCCTAGGAGTTTGAGGCTGCGGTGAGCTGTGATTGTGCCACTGCACTCCATCCTGGGTGACACAATGAGACCCTGACTCAGGATAAAAAAGGAATGAAGTACTGATACATACTACAGCATGGATGAACCTAAAAACATTATGCTGAGTGAAAGAAGTCAGTTGCAAAAGGTTATATATTGTATCATTCCACTTATATGAAATATCCAGACCAGGTAAATCCACAGAACATAGACTGGTGGTTGTCAGGGGATGCGGGTAAGGGAAGATTAAGAGTAACTACTTAATGGGGATTTTTGGGAGGGATGATAAAAAATGTACCGGAAGCCGGGCTCGGTGGCTCAGCCTGTAATCCCACGCCTTGCGAGGCCGAGGTGAGTGGATTGCCTGAGCCCGCGGGTTCGAGACCCGCCTGGGCAACTTGGCGAGACCTCATCTCTACAATAAATCAAAAATTAGCCAGGCGTGGTAGCGCGTGCCTGTAGTTCTGGCTACTTGGAAGGCTGAGATGGAAGGATCGCTGGAGCCCAGCAGGTCGAGGCTGCGGTGGCCGGGAGTGGCCACTGCACTCCAGTCTGGGCGACAGAGTGAGACTCCAACTCAAAAAAAAAAAAAAAATGTACTGGAGTTTGATCAGGTGTGGTGACTCTTGCCTATCATCAATTCCAGCACTTTGGGAGGTCAATGTGAGAGGACTGCTTGAGCCCTAGAGTTCAAGACCAGCCTGGGCAACATAGCAAGACCTCGTCTCTACAAAAAATCAAAAAATTAGCTGGGTGTGGTGGTGTTCCCTGGCAGTCCCAGCTACTCAGGAGACTGAGAAGGAAGGATTGCCTAAGCCCAGGAGGTTAAAGCTGCAGTGAGTCATGAATGTGATCGTGCCACTGCACTCCAGCCTGGGCAACAGAGTGAGACCCTGACTCAAAAAAAAAAAATTGGAACTAGATAAGAGGTAGTCATTGCACAACATTGTGAATGTACTGTCACTGAATTGTCACTTTAAAATGGCTAATTTTATGTAAATCTCACCTTAGCAAAATAAAATGAAAAAGCTTAAAGAGATAGATCCCAAATCCAAGCATCTTCTTGATCTCATAGAATTCAACAGTGATCCAAAGAAGCTGTTGACACTGCAGTCAGACAACCCCCAGAAAAGCACGTCCCATGGGAACAATGTTTGAAAATGCACTTCTGTTTTCTGGATCTACTTACGGTAAACTGTGGCCCTGTGATAAAAGGATCAGGAAACGGGTTCATTGTTTCAGCCGGGAATGTTTTTATCTTCAAAAAAGAGAAAGACAAGTGGGTTACTTTGAGATTAGAAAACCAAGTTTTGAAATCTTTGGCAGAGAACCTTTACAAGTGAACTGAGCCTTCACCACTCATGTAAGGACATACACAAAGGGTCCTCAGGAGACTGGCAGTTGTGTCCGTGCCTGGTGTTGAACTGTAGGGCTGGACCCAGAAGAGATGACAGGTTGGAGTCTTGTGTTCATCAAGCACCCTACATTAGCCTTGCCGTGGAAGTCCTTCACTGGAGTCTGCTGGGGCTTTCCAGGCATGCTGGGCTCTAGGCTTGTCCCCTACAAATCCACAACCAGGGTGGATGATGAAGGAAGTCAGAGCTGCCTGGGGTGGCTTCTAACAGCTTCTCCATGGCAGTGGGAAATGGCCAAGAGGCTGCTGAGAGGTCATATCCTGGGACACAGTCTCTCACAGCAGGAAGGGTACCAGAAGGCTGGGTCAGAAAGTATTCCCAGTCTAATCATTTTAGTTGTTGGACTCCCCATATGCTTTGAGCAATAAAGTTAGAGAAACTCAAGGAAGTATGGAAAAATACTGCCACCTTGGTCTTTGGGAACAGAAGGCATGGTGCATAGAGGAGCACAATACTAGGGATAACTGCAGCACGAAGTCAGTCTGAAAGAGGCTGGATATACAAGCCTGATCAGGCAGTGGTGGCCAAAAAGACCCTTGGCTTCTATTTCTTTCTCTCTGGTCATTTTGTCTTTGGTCTTGTGGAGACCTTGGGAAATGGGAAGGCTTGTTTCTTTACCTGGCCTAGGGTATGCCAGCAGACCCAGGGGCCTGAGGACTCTGGCACTAGCTTTGTGTGCAGGCCCCGGGGTACAGAAACTAGCTGCACACCTTCTGGTGAATGCACACCACTCACTGGTGGAGGGCTGCAGCCAAGACACTGAGGCCACAACTGCTCTGTGACAGCAGCCCTTGCGTGTATTGCCAGTGGACCCTGGGATAGCTACTTGAAGCTCCTGAGCTGCTCTAATGGGAGGGTAAGGCAGAGATGAGCAAGGGCACATCTGCCTACATCCACATTGGCTGAGGTTTGCTGAATGGGGAGAGCAGGTGTCAATCCATGTGGGGATGACAACCCCTTGCGATGTTCACTGAGCTGTTCAGCCCAAGCCTGCTCCTCTTCCCTGGAATCTCTTCGGTCTCTTTAAACAACTTAAAATTTCTAGAACGGGTCCCAAACTGTCTTTCAACTCAGTGAGAGAAGGACTCTCAGGGTGAAGCCTTGTGGAACGTTCCCCTTGCATTGCTCATTAGGTCAGCATGGTGCTCTGAGACTCACATCATGGTGAGAGTTACAGATAGATCAGACTCTCAGATCATCATGAAGTAGGGGGGAAAAGTGGTTTAGTATTGTTATTAAACAACGGGGATAGCAACTTCCAGGAATTATTTTATACCTCCTGTAAACTAAAAAAAAAAAAAAATTCCAACAGTGACACTCTGTGTTGTTCTAGTCATTGCCCAAGCATATTCACTGTCTTCTGATGGTATTGTCTGTCATTTAGAAAGAGAGCAAAAGCCAGCAACACAATATCTTATCCAGGAGGGTCTAGCCTAAGAAAATAAAATAGCTGATGCAAAAAGCTACATGTGTTCTCTTGAATCATGACAAACTGGAAACAAAGCACATGTCCTGTAGTAAAGAATCTGTTAGGTAAGCAGTGGGCCAGTCATGTGATGGAATATAGAACGTGGTAACACGATTAAGATAGAAGCAACACAGCATTAAAGTGGAAAGAGAAAAACTGAAGATGATATGGCCACTATGATTTAACTTTATAAAATTATGAATAATGTGAATACATAGAAGAAAACATGCAAAAATGAAGAAAGATCATGTTAGGTTGGGATTCTGGGTGACTCCTTTCAAATTGTTAGGCAGCACTCCTATTATGTCATTTGTTTGATAAACAGCAGGGGAAGACAAATTAAAACATGTTTATTTTCAAGGGGAATGCAACTTAAGAGTCCATCTGGTGAGTACCGAAGTTCTCTCTGGGAACAGCATCTATGCACGTCACAATTCTAGGAAAACAAACTCTTCCTGGGTCTTGAGATCTAGAGGTGAAGGAGTGGGACCACAGCTGTGTGTGGTCCAGGACCAATTGGACTTCAAACTCTCCATCCATCCTGGAGTGAGAGTGCCTGTCAGCTGGGCTCTTCTGGAGCTCTGGAGCTCCTGCACGCCCACCCGGGCCTCCGCCTCACCTGGTGGCTCCTGCCCACCTCACCTCTCCTGGCCAGGCCCCTCTCCCTGCCAGGGTACCTACCAGCCTTGTTTTGATTGGAGGGTACATGCAAACTCCAGTGGTCTCTTCCTTCATGGGGAGAGAAAGTGGAGGAGAACAGCGAGAGTGGGCACAGTGGGGGTTGCTGGCGGGCTCTGCCTGCTCACGAGGAGAGGAGAGAAGGGGAGGAGGAGGTGGTAAGAGAGGGGGAGGAGGAAGAGGAGATAAGGGAGGGGAAAGGAGAGAAAGACAGCACAGTGCAAGACGGGTCTGGCAACTCCAGACTGTTCTCAAGCCAGCTTCACCCACAGCCTATTTCCAGCCTCTGGCCAACTGGCTTCTGGCCCCACCCTCCTCCCTCCTCTCTCAGCTTTCTCACCTCCTTTCTGGCCCTCATCTGTCCTCTCCACTATAGATGTACAATGACCCACTGAGACCCGATTCCAGTAGGTAGAGGCTGCCTCTTATGCCAACTGCACAGGACCAGTAGTGGCTTCCTGGTATGCTATTGAAGGTTCTGATGCATTGCCCAGGCCAAGCCAGAAAGAGAGCCATGATGAATTAGTGATGCCAGCTGTGGGGCATTATGAGGAGTGGCCACACACTTGAGAGCCTTTGCCTTCCATGCCCATGGCCCTTCTGTGTGTAGGTAAGTGGATGTCCAAAAGAGAGACCAGGAAAGAAATACAGCAGGGGGAGGAACATGCGAGGGAATCACCCCCAAAACGGAATTATCTTTTGGAGGGTGGACCCTTTGTAGTGCATTCAGAATTTGTTCCTCTGGATCAAATGGTCAACCAAAGTTTTTATCTGGAAGTTTTGAGAAGGATGCGTCATGATCTGCGGAAGAAATATCTTGAGTTGTGGTAAACAGGTGACTAGTTCTTTCACCATGACAACGTACCTGCCCACATCACACTGAGTGTTTAGCAGTTTTGGACCAAAAATGGCTTGACCTCCGAGTCTCAACCTCCCTATTCACCCAATCTTTCCTGGAGCAGTTTTCTTTTTCTGGATGAAAAAAAAAAGTCCTCAAAGGGAAACACTTTGCCAATGTAGAAGACGTGAAACAAAAAACGGCAGAAGCACTAAAAACCATTCAAATTGACAAGTACGGAAGCTGTTTTGAGCAGTGGAAAAGGCATCTCAGTAGGTGTATCACATCAAAGAGTACTTTGACGTTGACTGAAGTTTAAACATGTAAGAATAAACACACAATTTTTAAAAAATAAATTTTGGGTTTTTTGGGTCCCCCTCTTGTATAGTTTAAGATTTCATCTGTATTGGCTCTTTGTTATTTGTGTCCAGAAAACACACTGGCCCTGACCCACTTCCTACACCCATGGTCCTTGGCACCTCCTGTTGGCAGGGGGCACTTTGAAGTTTAGTGGGAAAATACTGAGCATTGTGAGAAAAGTGGCGCATCAATTGGGATACACTGGGTTCCCCACCCTATCCCTGAATAGCATCATGCACCCAGCAGAGGTCCAGCAGCTTGTCCTGGTGAGAATGAGGATGGTGGATAGTGGATGTTTGATGTTAGGAGAGGGAGCCACTGACAGGGTTATTTTGGGTTTCAGGGAGGGACCGTTGGCTCCAGAGAACAAATACACACAACTTTTAGCTCAAGAGTGTTTCCTTAAATAGTTGGTATCATCCTGCTGTGAAGAATAAAATACAGCCTCTGGGTAAGTTTCATTGAAAAATGATCAAGAAAATTGCTGGCCTCTTTTCCTTCTCCAAACTGATCTAACTCCATCCTCTGTACAATTGTGCAGACCTGGACAATTTCCAAAGGGCTTTTACAACCATTATCTCAAAATGGTCCTCACGACAGCCTGTTTTACTATTCAAATATGGTAGATGTAGAAATTACATTTGCAAAGTCTGAATCCGAGGTTCTAGGCCCTCTTGTTGATGGTTTCTAAATTCATTCTTCAGAGACAAGAGGATCTACATTAGTCACCTGCAGTTAAGTTTTACCAGCCCACTTAAAATCCTCCCACTGCTCTCTGTGGTCCTCAGGGTAAATCCCACACACTATGGGATGGTACACGAGGCCTGCTGAAGCTGGTTCCCCTTCCCCTCCAGGATCAGTTTCCACCACTGATCCATGACATCCATGCTCCAGCCAGAATCTACTATACTAGGGACCCCAGGTCACTGGGTTTTTCCCCTACTGGTGACATCAGGCATGCACTGTGGGTTTTTTGTTTTGTTTTGTTCTGCTTTGAGTTGGGGTCTCACTCTGTCACCTAGGCTGGAGGACAGTGACACAATCACAAGTCACTGCAGCCTCGACCTTCTGGGGTCAGGCAATCTTCCTGCCTCAGCCTCTTGAGTAGCTTGCACCACAGAAATTAGCCATCATGCCCAGCTAATTTGATTTTTGTAGAGACGAGGTCTTGTTATGTTGCTTAGGTTGGTCTCGACCTCGTGGGCTTAAGCAATTCTCTCGCCTTGGCCACCCAGAGTGCTGGAATTACTGGCGTGAGCCACCATAACCAGCTTGAATGCGTTTTTTTTTTTTTTTTTGAAGAAAGTAAAAGCTGGCATAAATGACTAAGAAACATGATTATACTGCCAAGAAGCCAAAATGCATACTGGTCACCAGGGTCTTAACTGAAGAACATAATAAATGGCTTAAGGCTTTGCCCAGCATCAGACTTTTATGGTAAAAAAATGTTGATCCATCATGTAAGTATTTCTGACCTTCCCAAATATGAATTTGGCTGAATTTAAACAAAAGAACATCCTGGGGCTTTACCCTGGACTGTTGGTAAATGAGAAGAAATAAGATAACACATGCAATAGCATACTATTTTGAAATAGCATTTTATTTTGTCTCCTGGTATTTCCTTTCTTCCTTGGATCTTTTCCACATTCACACAGCTACATTCTTCTATACATACTTCGCTTTTGAGCTCAAAATCTGACTCTTGGGGGAACAGAAAAATTCTTGGAATAGATAAATAATGATGAAAATGTATAAGACTTCATCATTGAGATAAGAAAAGAGATTTCTAGTTTGAGGACGGGGAGAAAATCAGAGGGAAAGGGAGGAGGGACAAACACTAGTAAGTACTGAGCACCGGGGCCCCATGCACCCAGAGCAGCAAGGACCAGGATCCCAACCCCCACCTACTCAGGTAGAGCCAAGGAGGTGACAAGCCCCAAGATAGAATGGTTCCAGGACAGAATGGTGCCCAATAAGTAGGGATTCACACATCCCAACAGGACAGTGATCTCCACCCACCCAAAAAATCATGAAAGAAGCAAAGAGTGTCTTGGATATATCAGCAGATGACATCATGGACTAAACAGACTTCTCTCTACCTCCCCGGGCCCTAAGGAACATAGATGAAACCACAGGGAGACAGAAGGGGCACCCTGATTTGACCTGAGGTTGAGCTTTAGCCCTGCTGGTAGAATAAAGCTCAAAATAAAACTAAGTTATTGTGCCAGATTGGAACACACTTCCTCTGATGCCCAACCCAGGGTCTGCTCCTATGCCCTATACAGACTTCCTTTGGCCAGGCCTGTGTCTTCCCTAATACATGAACTCTTGACTAACATGCCATGGTCCAGAATAAACCTGGGTTCTGATTGGCTCTGCTTTGCAGTTGGGTGAGTGGTTCAAGAAGTACGGGCATCAGAGAAGAACAGGCTCAAAAGAGAGAGTCAAGAACTCAGAAGGCATAGGGATGTTTACAGTCTGCCTTACCTGGGGAAGGAAGCTGGCATGACAGACCTGGTGTTGGGGGGCAGGACTCTGGGTTCCTAGGGCCAACATTACTAATATGTAAATGCACCCTCTCCCCCACTCCCCTCACTCAACCAACACCAATATCCTCAAGTGCCTGCTCACACTCACACGCCAAAGAAAATACCAAATGGAGAACACATGCTGTCTTGACTCACTTGCCTCCTTCCCACCCTCGCAAGTTTTCCAGCAGAAACTCAAATCTGATTATGATTCTATTTAATGCAGAATCTGGGACTGGGCAGACATCAAGCTGCAAAAGTTATAAGACTTAAGATTGCTAGCTGGGCATGGTGGCTCATGCCTGGAATCCCAGCACTTTGGGAGGCAGAGGTGAGAGGATTGCCCAAATCCAAATGTTCAAGACAAGACTGGGAAACTTGGTGAGACCTTGTCTCTACAAAGAACCAAAAAATCAGCCTGGAATGGGGGCGCATGCCTGTGGTTCCAGCTACTTGGAAGGCTGAGGCAGAAGAGTCCCCTGAGCTCAGCAGGTCGAAGCTGCAGTGGCTGTGAGCGTGCCACTGCACTCCAGCCTGGGCAACAGAGTGACACTCCAACTCAAAAAAAAAAAAAAAAAAAAGATAAGTTGAGCTACCTAATGAGAGAATTGGGGATTAGACAAGAAAAGCTTTGGGGAAAGCAGGAAAAACAGGCTGCAAGAGAGAAGTTGGAAAGAGTGTTTTTGTTAAGTTTGAGAATGAGAGTTCTTGGAGTCATGCAGGGTGTAAGAGAACGAAGGAACCAGGAAAAAGAGATTCAAGACACGTTAGCAGGAGGCATTCATTTAATATTATTTAATAATTTTTTGAGAGGTGTCCATTCACGATTGAGCCTTTTTCTTACTCTGGTCCCTCTGGACTGTGCTTCTTTGAAAACCGCTCAATTCAGAGGCCAATCACAAAGGTTGAGAGCCATAAAGTTTCCACTAGTTCTGATAGCATCTTGGTGGAATACTGCTGAGTGAAAGCAAGAAAATCTGGTCCTATTCCTCTCTCTCCAGTTCCCTGTCCTTCCAGCACTAGCTCTGGGAACCAGGGTAGTGATGGGAGCTTCAGGAGTTTTAGCCAGTAGGAGGGAGGGGGCTAGAGACAGGTTGTGAGCTTGGGAGGTGACTACACAGAAAAAGTACTCACAGAAAAAGTAATCAATCACAGGGGTAATTCCCTGCCTGTGTGATGAGTATCGTCCAGGAAGTTTTGACATTCTTGCCCCATAAAGAGCTGCTTCCTCTCCCAAGGGCCAGAGATAGCTACCAGAGGCTAAGGGCACAGGACTGGCAGCAAAAGAACCACATCTCATCCAGGTCAAGTCTCTTTGACCAAGATACCTGAGCACCTCCCTTCCTCATGCCCCATTCAGCAACTCTGGGTACCAAGCCTGAGCTGACAGCTTAGAGTTGGTCCCAGAGCTGCCCTATACCCCAGGGTGACACCAGGGGATCTGACCAGCTTTGCAGAAGGGAAAATGGCTAACAGGAAAAGAGAAACCCATCCTGGCATGGACCATCTGTCATTGGGATGGCAGCCTAGGACCTGAGCTCTAATCTTAGCTCTGAACAGACTTGCTATATGACCCTGGACAAGTACCTGCCCCATCTGGGCTTTGGTTTTCCTATCTGTGAGGGACTTGATGAGATGTCCCCAAGGCACCATTCCAGCTGATAGGTTGGGTTCAAGTAGTTGAGGAAGTCATGGTCACAGTCGGACATGGGGGATGCCCTTGCCTCCCTCTAGTTCCAGCTCCTTCTTGCAGTGGATTAAACAAGCCCTTCTGCAGCTCACCCAGTGTCCAGGACACCTCTCCATGGAGGTGGGCCTGGTTGCTGATATACTAGTGCCAGTGAGCCCTGACTAGGAACTAGTTTCCCTGCCCTGGACCCTTAGCCAACTCTCTCCTCAGCTTTTCCCTGAGACATAGACCTCCCTGCTCATCACCCCAGCAACAAGATAGGAGGAGGGCTTCTCCTTGGATTTCTGATGCTGGGAGAAGAAGATGGAGGGAAGATGACCAGGCAAAGAGAGAAGCAGCCTGCTGGAGCCCCTCTTCCTCTCCAGGACCCTTTAGCACTCATGGAAACAGGATTCTGGAGCAAAGTAAGATCAGAGCCCAGGGTGCTGGGGAAAGCCCAAAATGGAGTGAGCTCTGGCCAAAATGCCATGCCTCCAGGATACCTTCTCTCTGAGGCCTGTGGACAAGACTCACGCCTCAGATGCTTCATCCTGAAGATGCATTTTAACTGCCCACTTTAACTGTAATGTGGTGGCTATGTCTCAGTGCAGTACAAGGACCTCAGCTGTCCCATTCCTGGGCAGTGCAGCAGCCTGAACCCCGTTTCAGAGCTAAGTCAGAATTGCTCAGAGATATAAGCAGGGTGTCCTGGGGAGAGGGAATGAGCTTCCTGTTGCTTACGGGGTATAAGCAGAGGCTGGACAGTCATGTGGCAGGCATTTAACCTTGGATCAGGGAACTTTTGGGGCCCTGCCAGATGCTGCTGCCTTTCTAATCTCAGTCTGTTATGTTCAAACAAAGAAAAGACAATTTACATTGATAAGTAATGAAATCTACAAGCTGGACCTGCAAGATGATAGTTTCTAAAGGAGTCCCATGGCTCTGATCAAAGCCACAGTGCATTTTTTTATAAACTGACCCTAGTTCTCAGATCCACTAGGTCCTTTAATAAGTACTCAGTACTTTGTTCATGCTGTGCTTTCTACAAAGAATGGCTTGGTCCACTTTCCTCACCTGGCAAGTTTCCTATTCATACTTGAAAACCCTGGCACATGAGTCTTCCTCTCCCTTGTACTCCCAGGCAGGGTTAGACACTGAGCCCCACAGCAGTAGCAGTTCATACAGACTCTCTTATGGCATTCACCACAACATATTTCAGCAGCCTGGAAGTTTCCCACAAGCCCAACTCAGAGGGCTCTTCCTCCACTAGTTTCTATTCCTTCCAGGCATGCTTTCTTCAACGTGGCCCTCAGAACTTAGCTTTCTCTTCCTTTTGCCTTCATAGGCCCTCAGCTTCCATCCTAGGGGTTCTCAGGTCCCTGTGGGGATGCGGCCTTCTAGCTAGATGGATGTCTTCAGATTGCTGCTTGGGCTTCCATCTCCCACAAGCAGGCCTTCCTGGGATGTAAGGCCTCAGCTGGGATACTCTGTTGGGATACCGATGTAGCATCAGGCCCAGGTGACCTAACTTCCTGTCCCTTCTTCCGTACCCTTCGACTTTCCCAATCTGGATTGTAGTTTAAATGTAGCCCTTCTTCCAGGCATTGCTTTTTTCCCTAAATGGTAAGTTCCTAAAGAGGAGATCAGACTGAGTCCAATCTGATGTAGAAAGCGCCAGAAGAACAGCCAGGACACCTGGATACCAGCTGTGTGATTACCCCTTCTGGGACCCAATTTCCCATCTGTGCAAAGGGGTGATGAGGTGATGCAGGAAGGCCCTCTGTTTCTGGATTCCTCCATTTGAAAAGCAGAGAGAAAGGCCCTTCCCTCTGTGTACCACCTTGGTACGCTTGTCCAACTTGTCCAATGGATAGCTGCTATGTCTACTTGAACACTGGAAGGGGTAACTGAAGCTTTCAAGAGCAAGGATCACCCATGGTCAGTTCTCAGTTATCTATCCTGCCTTGAAACTCTCAGGCTGTACCAACTCCCTAGATGAGAAGGACAACTGTATAAACAATTTCCTTATGCCAACTAACCAGGAACAGTGGTAACTCCTAAAGCCTGGACAGCACTTTGCCCCATTTGTCCTCTCTTGAAAGCCTTCCAGGATGCTTCCCATCTACCACACTCCTCCTCCAGCAAGCTGGCCTTGATTGACTCCCTGAATGACTGAATGACTCCCAGTTCTGCCTCCTCCCTTATCTTCTGCATAGCTGTCAACCTTGTCTACAACTGCTTATCAACCTGACTTCCCCTCCAGCCCGCTTCCCTTTCTGCCCCAAAGCCTAGCACATGACAGGGCACACAGTCAACTCTCAGGAGATCATTTTTTACTTGACTCAAAATTTGCCCCACAGTCCAAATTTGTGGCTTGTGATTCATACTCAAGCACAATCAGATATCAGGCTGAGCGCAGCCAAAGATATATCCAAGTTTGCCTGGGTCATCTACGAATATGAATAATACCTTTCATAACTTTGTGATGCTTTCTATTCTCAAAGGACTCCCTCTCCCTCAATCATGTGATCCTGACAGCCTTCCTGAGAAATGGACAGTGACATCCTTATATTATAGGAAATGGGGAGTGGCTATCGAATGGCAAGGAGAGCAGAGATTGGAGCCAGGTCTGGCCTGTGTGACTCCTGGTTGGTGTTCTGTCCCTTAAAAGGGGTTTCTCACCTACAGGAGTCCCACAAGGGCCACCATCCCTAAGGGGGGACCTGTAGGCAGAGGATGGACAATGGTGGGAGGTACAAGGGGCCTGGTAAGCTGGGGTGCGGCCTTGAGCCAGTGCTTCAGACCAGATTGTTGGAAGCAGCAGCAAGGGATGCCCCTTGGGTGGGCATGCAGGGTGCAGCCCGGGAAGCCAAGAAGCTGAGACTCAAGCACCGAGGAACCCTATCACACTAGAGGAACAGTAGACAAGTGGGGGCATGACCCCTGCAATCACCCTCAGAGCAAAGGGTGCAGCGCCCCATCCTCACTCAAGGGCTCTGAGAGGTGGAGGGACCCGTGGTGCCTGAACTCTGGATGAAAGCTGATCCCTGAGCCTCCAGGACAAGAGCAAGAACCTTTCCAACAGCAATGCCCACCTCCGTCCATCCGTCCCATTGCCAAGATGTTTCTATGGACTATGGCTTTTCTGGTTTTAGCAAAATAGGAAGTTTACCAGAGGAGTGACTTCAGTGAAATCCATCAGAAGATCACCCGGCTCCAAGGTGAAGGCACCTCCTCGGTCAGAGGGGCTCTAGGACAGCAGACAGAAATATCCCTGGTTAGTGACGGCACTGAACTGACAACGAAATTTGCCAGAAAAGACAGAGGTTCCAACTTCTCTAAACTGAACTTATTAGCATGCCAATCCTCCCCCATATTTCTAGCTCAGTAGTGTACAAAATATTGAGACTGAACCCTGAATTTTTTCTGAAAACTTCATAGGTAGAAATAGGTGTGGGGTAGGGAAATGTCCTTTTTTTTTTTTTTTTTTTTTTTGAGTTGGAGTCTCACTCTGTCACCCAGACTGGAGTGCAGTGGCTGCTCCTGCTCACCGCAGCCTCGACCTACTGGGCTCCAGTGATCCTTCCGCCTCAGCCTTCCAAGTAGCTGGAACTACAGGCGCGCTACCATGCCCGGCTAATTTTTGATTTATTGTAGAGATGAGGTCTCACCAAGTTGCCCAGTCGGATCTCGAACCCGCGGGCTCAGGCAATCCACTC